>CM069866.1:26776040-27043540 GCA_036172795.1 Pelodytes ibericus
CCCCAGTGCCCATATTGCACTAAGGATTAATCCCAGCTTACAGAATCTGCACAGAGGACTTGCACCCATATTGCACCCAGGTCTTGAACCCCCCCCCCGCACCCAAGACTTACCTCAAGATAGGCTCATAGAACATGTAATGCACATTTAATAGGATTAGTTTTTGATGATTTAATACCATTCAGATCAGCTGAAATTAAGCTTTAGTGAATAATTCCCAATATCTGTCATGATAGCAAGTAAATAAAAATAGATAATTGACTGCTCCAAGATTTTATCCATGTATCTGTCTGCTTTGCCAGATTTCGCGGTAAACAACATCCATATACTGTTTCAAGTTCAATGCTCTAGTTTACAGTTCAAAACTCATGGATACAGTTTGTATGTGTAACATTTTGTATTGCATGATAGTGTCTATAGATGTCCCTTCCGCTAGTGTCCTATGCACTCTATACAGATTTAGTTCTTCTTTAGATTTAGTGGCACTGGAAGAGTTCATTTGTTTAGCCTGAGCTTGTATCCTCAGATATGTATTCTGGCAGTGTGCCCAGATATTAGACAAAGATGTGTTTTAACAGACCTCTACAAAAGTAGAATTGAAATGTAGAGCTGGTATAAGGCTCTCTGTGTGGACATGTATGCTCTTTTCTTGACTGCTATGACCTGTAAACAGATGGATTTAGAGATACCCAAACACTAAGGAGTTTATTCAAGTAGTTCTGATTCTTTGGGGTAATTCAGAATGTCAGTGATCTGATTGGCCCTGAAAATTAAGTCATTAAGGTATATATATATATATATATATATATATATATATATATATATATATATATCTTACTTATTAACCGGACAAACCATCATGTCTACATGTATTCTGACAGAGCAGACAGGATATTAATTCCCACTTCTGTTGATACTGTCAGAAGTGACCCTTTCAGAATCGGTGCCAAGTTGCAAAAATGCCTAGCAGCTATGTAAAGTCAGATAACACTGGTTGCATAACCAATTCTAGTCATACCCGCTGTATCGCTTGCTATATGGTTGCATACCTACGCTCAGCAAAAAAATATATTAAAGATCTGACTTTTATTGACCAACTTGCAATAGGCAAAATGCAAACACATCTACAGATCAAAAGTTTGTATTATTATTATTGTTATTTACCAGTCTATAGCTGTATGCCAGAATCATGTAATTTGACACAGAAATGTAAGCAATAATACCCTATAATGTCCGTATGATATATATATATATATATATATATATATATATATATATATATATATATATATATATATATATATATATATACACATAAAAATGTTCTTCAGTTTATAAGCTAAATAAGACTCATATTTTGCTGGTTATGGAGTTTATCAGCTCAAGACAAAAGAAAATACCCATAAATGTTTTAAATTAACTTGTCAATTACAGTTTATAAAACAAAAACTTGGCAGCTTATAATGAACACCTTAATTTTACTTCTGTCATTACTTGATAAAACACCCATAGCATTAGTTATTGCATGGATTGTGAAGTTACTGATGACATCACATGTAACCTTTATGCATCACATATGTATTTTCACAAGTATCATTGTCAGTGAGGTCCCTTTTTAATTGTTCTGTGACTTCACATATAAGATTACTCATGATTTCACTCATACCATTATCCAGATCATCATTCATAACATGTTTGTGACATCATCTATGACATGTCTTACCCATAACATCTCTCGGAACAACACTCAGTAACTCAACTTCACATGTTATATTACTGACAAATAGCCTTTTGACACATGACATATTTTGTGACATCACTGAAAACTCCATGAAACTACTTTTGACATCACCCATGATATAATCAACTACATTACATTACCTTTTATTTATATAGCGCCAACAAATTTGCGCAGCACTTGGTACAGAGCATGAGAAGGTAGTTACAAACAAATTTAGACAAAACATTTTCAGACTAAAACATGAGGTAGAGGGCCCTGCTCGCAAGCTTACATTCTAGAGGGAATGGGGAACATGAGACACACAAAGAGAGTGTGGGGCAGAAAGAAAAAAGGGGAGAGGTAAAAATAACAGTAGATTATGATAATGGAAGGTGTGTGGGGGTAACTGAGAACTGAGTCACACCAGAAGTTATCAAGTAGGAGAATAGTTGGGTGCCTTGGAAGCCTACAAACTGCAGCAATGGGTTTGGAGACTGCAGGTGAGTAAGATGTGTGAGGTGGTTAGCATATTGCTAGTAATTATGTGCAGAAGGGGAAATATTGACAGGTGTTTGATTAGAGGTGAAGTCACATCATCTGATGAACCAGACCTATAAAAGAAATTAAGCTGGGGGTGGGTGGGCATTAAATAGTCTGGTCTGGTTGCAAAAGGATTCTGTAAGTGTGTCTGGGTCCAAGTGAGATCTCAGGAACATGTATGAAACCGTCTGGTCTGGTTGCAAAAGGATTCTGTAAGTGTGTGTGGGTCCAAGTGAGATCTCAGGAACATGTATCAAACAGTCTGGTCTGGTTGCAAAAGGATTCTGTAAGTGTGTGTGGGTCCAAGTGAGATCTTAGGAACATGTATCAAACAATCTGGTCTGGTTGCAAAAGGATTCTGTAAGTGTGTTCGGTTCAAGTGAGATCTCAGGAACATGTATGAATCAGTCTGGTCTGGTTGCAAAAGGATTCTGTAAGTGTGTGTGGGTCCAAGTGAGATCTTAGGAACATGTGTCAAACAGTCTGGTCTGGTTGCAAAAGGATTCTGTAAGTGTGTGTGGGTCCAAGACTACATCACTAATGACATCACTGATTCAACCTTTTAAGAATAGTTTAGACATAACATTGGAAGTGGCACAATAAGTTATACATTTATATTATACAGAGATAAATATGAAAAGAATGACTTTAAACTATGCAATGTAATTATTATAAGGACACCAATCTATGTTAACATTAAGTTGTTTGTTTGGAATCTACTAATTTAGAGTCTTGGAATTTGTGTGACACAATTCATATGTGGTATGTTATCATATTTATTATACTTTGAGTAATTACACGTATGTAATACTCACTGCATAAGAATACACTAGCTTCTTCACTCTAACTTATTGTAAGGTGAATCATATGTTTCTAGGTCTTACAGTCTCTCAAGCATGTGTAGAAAAAAAGCTAACCATTATAATTGTGTGTTATATTATTTTTTTATAGCTTTTTTTTAGGAACATATGCATTTTTATTTCCCAAAACCTGTGCAGAAAACAACATTTCCCAGCATGCATTTGGCATTTTCTGGAGTAAGAGTTGTTAAGAGAGTATACAAAATCACTGTAATAGGTTCAAATCTGTTATTATACTGTAAACATAGAAGGTGTCATTTTTATAATACAATATATAGATGTGACAATACAGCCCTGGCATCTCCTAGCTCTGGAATGTGTAGCAGTTCAGGCACCGTATTATCTGTGGGTGTTTTGTGATGGATCCCTATGGTACTCCAGACCAAGTACCTGCAACAGCTTTGGTTCTTCCTTTTTTATTTTTCCCAGGATGTCCCCCTGGAACCCTGCCAGCCAGGAGCCATGATCAGAGGCGGCCGCTCAGAAGAAGCTCAGTGCGGGGTGAAAGCTGGCGGGATACGGGATATACGTCTTTAAATAACACATGAACAACAGGCACATGGGAACTTTAAATCAATTATGACATAGTTAATCTCAAACAATAGATAGTTTAATTTAAAACAGGTAAACCTATCTGATTAAATCTGATTGGATACACAGAGGTGGATAGATAGTGACAGACAGAGACAGAGTGAAATACAGATTCCCATTATCCTCAATCAGAATGTTGCTGAGCACTGACTTTTAAGAGATCATGGGATTCGCAGTTTAAATACTTAAATGCCACTTCTTGGTTGCTTCCTCTCTAAAGCACATAAAAATAATGGTCTATGCACTAAAGAGAGAATTTCAGGGAATTGAGATGGCAGTTTAAAACTGTAGACCAAAGTAGCCGAGTTAGAAAAATTCTCCAATGCAGGCTGAATAGAAGAAAAAAAAATTGTGTTGTGTTTTAAAAACTTGTAAAGACTGAAGCTTCATAAGTTACTCAAGGACAAAATCCTTGTTAGCAAATGAAAATATTCTCGTGGTACTTGGGACATCTCTGTGCAATGTCGCAGCCTACGGGTTTTAACCCAGTGTCTAACTAATCAAAACTAACTAATGGCCCAAGGCAAATTCCAGTTGTCTACAGACAGGACAGATGCTGTCAGGAAGACGGAGCTGGCCATGGTCCTGAATTGTACATTCTGGCTGTTGCTTGGGAAACGGGAAATTGTAGTGTATCAAAATAAAGGTGAATTTACTCTCTGTAATGGTTTTAAAAAAAGATCTTTATGGAGTTATACAAAAATCATTTTATCTGGCCAGTTGCACTGCACTAGTATATCTCCTTTCCATGCTTCCAAACATTTTATTAAGGGTTTCAATTTTCCATCCTAACTTAAATGTCTCTAAAAGCCTCATAACTTATCTGTAGTTTTATGTGAAAATGTTTGACAGCATATGTATTTCGAGTCACGTTAATATGGCTTCCTACTTCACATTTAATCCTTCAAGTGTTCAATAACCTTTGTATGCAAATTAGTTTGAAGCAAAAAATAATATTCTGTGCATATAGAATGATGTGAGGAAGATGGATAATATTATGACAAGAATGTTTCTTTATTTAAGACACATTTGTGTGTTTAAACTGCAACATTTGTGACTTTTTTTCTGCAAGGTCTGTCATGTTTTGCTCTTTTGGAAATCACACATGGGTGTAACTAACAAGGCCTCAGGGATACAGCTAAAAACAGCCTAAAGGGCTCAGTGTTATCAAACACAGACACATCAACATCTATTTCTCTGTATCTTTATTGTATGTTCAAAAGATCATCACGTATGTCTTTCAAGCTAATGGGCCCCTGGGAAAACCTGTATTAATGACATGTATGATAGTTTCAAATCTTTATTCAGAAACAACTTATCAGGGGAGAGGTCTTTACCTTCAGCTGTTCAATAATCTGCCCAATCCCCCCTCCCCTCTTTCTGTATATAAGAGATTGAATTATGTATAATAGTTGAATGCTTATCCGTTGGTTCAATGTTTGCAAGAGACTGAATTGATTGTATACTTCAACACTGCGACTGGGGTATTCTTTTTTTACGTGATGTTCCTCTTTTATGTTATGTCTTTTTTGTTTTGTTTTGTTGTACATTGTTTATTTGTGCATTGCTTGTCTTAAAAATATAAATAAATAATGTAGTAAAAATCTTTATCCAGTAAACTGTAAGATCTAAAGCATAGAGCACATTGTGTTTAATTATTCAGGTCTGCTCTAAAGAGCTAACAATCCATTTAAGATCTCATAATCTTTTTTTTTTTAGTCTTATAAATTTTTTAGAGAAACATGTTCAATGTAAAAAGAAGGAGAATAAGTGGTTTGGCGCATATGAGGTGGCTCACAAAGTTGCAAGGTGTCGTGGCAACTATCCCACAATTGCCCAAAAATATAGATAAACTGTAAAACAAAGTGACAGTGTGCTAAGTGCTTGAGACAAAGTACAAAATAGTATATGACCTGATAATTATGAGAGGATCTTTCTTTATCTCCTTAAGCATTTGCAAAGTAAAACAGAGATACAGAAAAAATAATATGGCGCAGTATGTATATAGTCCTGTAAGTTGCGAGGTGGGGCCTCCATGGATTGGACTTGTTTGTCCAGCACATCCTACAGATGCTTGATCGGACTGAGATCTGGGGAATTTGGAGAACAAGTCAACACCTTGAATTTTTTGTTGTGTTCCTCTAACCATTCCTGAACCATTTTTGCTTTGTGGCAGGGCACATTATCCTGCTTAAAGAGGCCAATGCCATCAGGGAATACCATTTCCATGAAAGTGTGTGCATGGTCTGCAACAATGCTTGGGTAGGTGGTATGTGATTCCCAGCAGCACATTGCTCAAAGCATCACATGCCTCCGCCAGCTTGCCACCTGTCAGTGATCATAATGTTATCGCTGATTGGTATGGTTGGATGGATGTTGTGAATTTTGCACTCACATTTCTTTGGGAGATCTCAAGCATCTAGTACAACAAACACTGGTTCCAGGATTATGTAATAGTCTTGTTTTTCCATCTCCAAATAATGGGAACACAGCATGTGTCAGTAAAAACAATATCACATTTATTACAAAAACATAAACATACCTTACACTTCAGTATCACGTAATCCATGTAGAACTGTATGAATAGTCAGTAGAGTGTCTGTATAGTAGTTTATCTCACTCCTGCAATGCTGTTGGTAAATTCCAGTATCTGCTTCCCAAGTATAAGTAGCATAAGGAAGGTAAACAATACAATGAGTGATACAATAACATAACGTTAACTTAGATCCACAATGCTAAATTCAATATCAAATATCACAGAAGATCATTGAGCTTCCTTAACCTTCAAGGATCAGAAATCAGAAGCACTCACTCCCACTGTTGTCATATACAAATCTTATAGTCATGCACAGTAAAAGACACCAAATGCTAGGATGACATATGACCCAGCAGCTCATACACACTGATGCCAGCATTGGAGTATGCTTTCTAATGGTGGAGACCGTTCTTCATATGTTCCCCTGTTATTTTTAATCAGTTGCACAGTGCCTGTTTTGGACCTCTCAGGCTCTTTTCTCTTTGTGTTTCAAGAAACCTCAAAAGGCAACAGTAATCAGATGCCAAGAATAGAATATAAAAAAAAGAATAAAACACACAAAAAACTGCAGATTATTCCTCCAGACCACTTTGCCATACATGTTTACTTTAATTGTCCCTTCTCCCTGTGTCCTTTTGTATGAGGAGTGGTTTTTGCTTAGCCTCGCTGTAGAGACTGCAGGAAAAGACCTGGGAGCAACGTCAATACCGGCTTTCAATACGAGGCTGATTTAACACTGCTGATGATGTTAATTTATATGTTACTAAAAGGCTGTAATATAAATAGGACAAGTTTATACTCAGCAGGTGAACGGTTGCACATCAAGCTTGTACCATGGATGGGGATGTGTAGCCAATAAAGAATGCTTAAACCCCATAACCAAGTGAGGTCTATTCACTAAAAGGTCATTGAACATTTCATCTCACTATCCATTGTGCAAAAATAAACCAGGTGAGCAGAGCTGAAGCTTTCAAGATTTAGCTACGTATTATCCATGGACTCCTGGATTCATCTAGTAGGACAATAGTACCATGTGGGGCCTTGTTCAAAAGTTCATCTCACTTCAACTCAACCTTGTAGTGAATAGACCACAGTGCAATCTAAGAACTCTCCATTTTTGGAACAAAGCATCACATCACTACTGGAGGTATCTGATCTACAAATAATACAATATAATAATGATCACATGATCTTATTAGTGTCTCAGTGCTGTTTATACCAACTTAAAATATCAGTATATGGAATGGTTGACCCTGCTGGACAAAATGTATTTTTTCAACCTAATTAACTATGTAACTACGTATGTCAGATTGTTTTTATATATACACTTTGGTAAACACATTTATGGTTTTGTTATTCATTTTAATAGTTTATACATTGCTTTGGTGAAGCACATGCCAATTAACACTCCGCAGGACATACAGGACTCTACAGGATATTCACCGGTTACAAAACAATGGTTATTTTGGCAGTATAATATAAAATATAATATAATAATATAATTTAATATAATTAATATAAATAAAAAATAACCTAGTGGATTAGAAATGTCTACCAATGTAGACATTTCCAATCAACTAGGTTTTTTTTTTTTTTTAGGTTTGTAATGTATTATATAGCCAAGAGAACCATTGTTTTGTAACCAGTGAATATTCATGGAGAGGTGTCTGTGCAGGTACATTCAGTGCACAGACTCGGAAGTCGCAGCTTTATGGCTCACATAAAACAAGAGGACCTTGCCTATAATTTATACATTGGACTTTTTGTTCATATAATCTACACATCATTTTTCCATGAGGTGCAATAAAACTAGTGTCAGATTGCAGCTGAAAATAACTTTAATTTATCATTTCCTATAATTTATCCAAAATACCATTTGTCAGTGGAAGTTACAAAGTAGCTGGGAAAGCTCTTTTAATTTGATTTAGGTAGTACTTTATTTGAGGCTACAGTGTGCGGTGAGACAGGTTTTTGTTTCCAGGTGGATTGTACTGAACTTGATCATTTCTTCCCCAACATCAAAAGCAAACAAAATTGTAAGGATAACAAATCTTACAAACTGCGCGAAATATATGAAAAGCAAACTGCAAAGACCATTTTAAAGTAATACGTGGGTATTTTGTCTTAGATACACAATGATTAAAGACACACATAAACATCTTGGACATCGAACCATAGAATTTGTCAGCAGATGAGAACCGTTCGGCCAATCTAATCTTCCCAATTATCTGAAAACATTCATTAGTCCCTGGCCTTATCTTATATATAGGATAGCCTTATGCCTATCCCATACATGCTTGAACTCCCTCACTGTATTAACCTATACCACTTCTGCTGGAAGGCTATTCCACTACCCTCGCAGTTAAGTTAAATTACTTTTAATTTAATACCGGTATAATGTTCAGTGTATATAATGAGAAGGGTTATATTATTTATAATGAGACAGGTTATCTATATTTATCTTATGTTTCAAAGGGACTAAATTACCTGAACATTGTTTCTACTGTGCATGTAGAGCAGTAAAAAATACTGAAAATATAGAAACATAGAAACATAGAATGTGTCGGCAGATAAGAACCATTCGGTCCATCTAGTCTGCCCAATTTTCCTAAATACTTTTATTAGACCCCAGTTCCCGGTATTATAGCTAGGATTGCCTTGTGTCTATCCCACGCATACTTAAACTCCTTCACTGTGTTTACCTCTACCACTTCTGCTGGCAGGCTATTCCATACATCCACTACCCTCTCAGTAAAGTAATACTTCCTGATATTACTTTTAAATCATTGCCCCTCTAATTTAAGACTATGTCCTCTCGTTGTGATAGTTGTTCTTCTTTTAAATATGCTCTCCTTCTTTACTGTGTTGATTCCCTTTATATATTTAAATGTTTGTAGCATATCCCCTTTCATCTTTCTTCCAAGCTATACGTGTTAAAATCCTTTCCACTTTCCTGGTAAGATTTATCATGCATCAGTTTAGTAGCCCTTCTATGAACTCTCTCCAAATGTATCTATATTCTTCTGGAGATCCGGTCTCCAGTACTGCGTACAATACTCCAAGTGAGGTCTCACCAGTGCTCTGTACAATGACATGAGCACTTCCCACGCTCTACTGCTAATACCTTTTTCTTTGCAACCAAGTGTTCTGATAGTATCCTGCTCTATAACATTGTATGTCTATCTTTAAATATTGATATGCACATTTCCCATTGAAAATTAATGAATTTGCATATCAAGCCAGATGTGATGTCATAAGGAGACATCCCAGACACATGTAAAGCATTTTTATTTTATTGTATGCCTTGCATGCAATTCTGCAAACACAATATTTCGGTATAATTTAATGCTTTGATCCATTTAAAACAAGCTGTCTCCCTTTACTTCAAATGTACTGTACTGAAATCTAACTCTCCAATCGCTACTCAAGAAGATAAAAATTCCCCTGACCACACTCCTATGTATGACCCCATATAACTTCCCATAGTGCCATACATCCTAAATCACTTTGGCTTCTGAAATCTCTAAGAGTGTACACAATATGCACCAAACTTCTGGCACAAAATTTAGAAGCCATATTTCGAGCTACGCAGTATGCCCTGATGTGACCGCGAATAGCCTCACAACTCGGCCATCGATTACACGCAGATTGCTTCTGAGTCCAAAAGCTGCCTAAAAATACATTGAATTAAAAATGAACTTTATCATATACTTCTATGAAATTAGAGAGATTTATACCAAGACAAATTTGGCAATTATGGAAATAGCCACATTCCTTCCAAAATGAAAACAATAAAAACATGTAAAAATAAAAAGCCTGGGTGATGCATCTAAAATGAACATGGGGCCAGAACTCCCAGTTCCCTATATATGGGGGTCAAGACAGTTATAGTAAATGTCCCACATACAATTATCCACGTGGGTCCAGAGGCTGCTCAAATGTCTCCAGACCCTCAAAATGAATATCTAGGCCCATCCTGGCATCTGCGGCTGCCAGATGTCCCTAGTCCCCAATTATAAATAAATAATTGTTCTAGTGGGGGTCTGCCCAAGGGCCCCAAACCTCAAATATAAATACATCTTTGTCCCTGCTGGGGTATTGTGCTGCTGATGGCCCCACGTCCAAAATAATGAATAAAAAACAAATATTCACTACCTACTTCTACCTTGACGAAACCCGCTCTATAGAGTTAGAGTTAGAATAGCTGTTAGGGTCACAATTAAATTAGGGTTAACATAAGGGATAGTGTTAAAATTAAATTAAAATATATTAAGGGTTAGCATAAGGGTTAGAGTTGGAGTTAAATTTAGGGTTAGGGTTAAATTTAGGGTTCAGGTTGGGGTCAAAAGTTCAATATTGGAAAAAAAACAAAAAGCACTATTTTTGGTTTTTGCCTATAACTTGCAAAAAAACTGCAGAAAAATATGGAAACAAGTATATTTATGAAATTGGGACAACATTTAGAAACTATTTAGATGGGGTCTATTATAATGTTTGTATTTGTGTAAATTATATTTTAGGTCAAAATTAGAAAGAGAGTTTTTATTTTTTTATCAAATTTTATGATTTTTTTTGTAGTAAATTAGAAGAAATGATGAAAATAAGAGTATCTAAGGAAAGCCCTTCTTGTGACAATAAAAACAACATGTAATTTGTGTGGGTACAGTATGTGAGAAATAAATAAATTACAGCTAAACACAAACACCCCAGAAATGTAAAAACAGCCCTTGTCACCAAGGGAAATTCAAGGTCAAAATGTCTGGTCACTAAGAGGTTAATCCCATGCACTCCCCTACCTCCACAAAGCACAGACTTTCCCTATAAATGTAAATTAGCAGGGGAGTGAACTATCGCTGTGTTACAGACCTGGCCTTTGGTTTTCAGCAGCAGGCAGGTTATGCCTTTCTTCTGAGCTACTTCTTTGTCCCTTATGGATTTTTCCTGCTCCTTGCACATACACAGGCACAGTGATGCTGTATAAAAGCCCTACACTGATTGACTGATAGATCACTCTGCAAGCCAATCATTGTAGGGCTTTCAGATATATTGTCTGTATAAGGCATAAGGTCAGATGCACAATGACCAGACCAGTCACTGAGCTGCCAAAAGGGCAGCTATTATAATAGACACCAGGGCTTTCCCCTGCACATTCGGGGCATCAGTTCTCTTAGCGCCTCCTAGCTACTCCTCTGCCAGGCACAGTGAGCAGGCAGCAGTAGACATGCTGCTGCCTCGCTCACACTACCAACTTCCCGGGCTAGCTTCCACTGACCACTATCGTCTCTGCATCCCCGGGGCTGAGAGAGTACGGCAGGATTTCTACTGCCACTGGAGGGAACTGTAGCACTGACTCTGCTCAAGGGCAGTGATGTAAAAATTGATGTCCCACCCCTTCCTGTCAAATCTGCACCTCTTTCCGTTAAAATACATCAAGGTAGTTTCAGAAATGGCTATTGTTTTTGAAATTTTTAAACTGCCTTGATTTATTTTATTGTAGTACACAATATAGTACAATTATACATATTGCACATGAAAAATAATTCCCTAACTTGAAAAGGGCTAATAATAAGCAGGTTTAACTACTTGAAAACAGGCAAATAACAGTATACTGAATACCTTGTCAATCAGATCTAAATACATACACTTTTTATATCATGTCAATCAATTGTAATGCATCCATTTTATATATCATGTCAATCAGCTTTTAATGCATACATTGGCCTTGCTGGCAATGCTATTTAGGAGGTCAAGCACAAATGTAGGATGACAATTATAAAAATGTATATTGGAAATAAATATATATATATATATATATATATATATATATATATATATATAGATACATCGATCAGCCATAACATTATGACCACTGACAGGTGGCAAGCCGGTGGAGGCATGTGATGCTTTGGGCAATGTTCTGCTGGGAGTCCTTGGGTCCTGCCATTCATATGTATGTTACTTTGACATGTACCACCCACCAAAGCATTGTTGCAGACCATGTAACCGTTCATGGAAATGGTATTACCTGATGGCATGGATCATGTGCCCCCCGCACAAAAGTAAAAATGTTTCAGCAATGGTTTGAGGAACACAACAATGAGTTCAAGGCATTGGCTTGACTTTGATATTTCACAGATCTCAAACCATTTGACCATCTTTGGAATGTGCTGGACAAACAATTACTACCCATGGAGGCCCCATCTCACAACTTACAGGACTTAAAGGATCTGCTGCTAACATCTTGGTGCCAAATAGCATAGCACAGCTTTAGAGGTCTACTGGAGTCCATGGGTCAGGGCTGTTTTGGTGGCAAAAGGGAACCTACACAATATTAAGCAGGTGGACATAATGCTATGGTGATCGGTGTATATTTTTTACATAAATACACATACCTATTTATCAGAGGAGTACACATACCTATTTGTTCAGAGGAGTACTGCCTCAGCTGAGAGGCAGCTCTCAGAGTAAACCCGCATATATGTGCTCAGTCATAAACAAAACCTAGGGCTTATCAAGGGTCAGTTGGATCCAAGTGAAAATCTACAACAAATATTATCATTACTTCTTATGATTTATCCTTCTACAATAAAATCCATTCATTTTGTTAGTCCAGATCCCTACTGATTTCTACTTTGCCTAGGATTGTGCAGTAGATAAGTGAGGATTTAGCACATGTCCGAATAACAGGTACTTTTATCAATGAAAACAGTGTGCCTAAGCATCGGGCTGCAAGGATCTGTTAAATAGTTCCAGCATACTGTACACAGAATAAATATCTGCAATATAGCAAAATTATGCATGAGGTTGGATAGATTAATTTTGTATTGTATTTACACACAGTTTTATTTATATTGTTGTGCAATGTAAGAGCCCAGGAGGATACAGGAAACATTAGAAAGATTAGGCTTGGTACGATTACAGTATGCCGTTCATAATGGCCAGCGTGGAAAAATTACAGTGTGTTCTCTGCCTGCAATACACAATATCCTTTTTGATTGGCTGCCTCGTGTTTTGCTTTCTTTCAGTCTCTCGGTGCGTTCCCACAGGACCTGGCACAGACCTGCATGTGCTATGGGCTGCCTGGAGAAAGCTTTGTGTGTTAAAGCTGCTGGGACAAAAAAACAAACCTTTCTATATATTAACAGTGAGAGAAGAAGCCCCCCAGAGGCAACATTGTGAGAGGTTTGTTTGCAAATGCTTGCTTTATTTAAATTAAAAGAAAATGTTAAACTACCAGCCTGGAATCCAGAGGGAATGTGTAATCAAATTCTGCCTTTTTGCCTGAAAAGGGGGAATTCTAATCAACATATAAAAAAAACTCGTATTTCAATAGAATTGTTGCACTGAACAATTCCCATGTGTTTTAAAGGGAAACATTCCATTACAAAAAAAAATAGTTTTGTTTTTCTTTTGATTCCGAAAAATGCGATTTGAAGAAGCTTTAGTATTAATGTTATATGATATAATTTAATGCAATCATAATTAAAGCTTAAATTATAGTCACAACAAACTGTTTCTTTCTTTTTTTTTGTACCCTTTACCATTATCTTATCAGTTATAATAATGTGATTATTAATATTATTTTTGTTGTGTATTTATTTATTGTGGCCTAAAACTCATTTACATGAGTGTTCTAGTCTACGGTTGATATTAATTTTCATTTTATTGATAATCTAAAGACATGTTAAGTCCTTAAGGGACTAGAGATTTTTTTTAGGCTTATAATCAGGTCTGGTTTTACATCCCAGATGCCCTAGGCATGTATTCAAGAAATGGAGAAAAAAAGATACTGAATATTTGACACAATAAAATGCTAATTTCCTTCATCTTCAGGGATCATATACATGAATGTACAATAAGTGTGTGATAGGAGGTGCATACTGAAAAATGCAATAGCCACAAAAATACAGTTGCAGTAATGCTGTGGCAAAATAAAAATCAAATAGCTGAACAGTCGATTTAAAAAGTACAATGGAAAAAAAGATATCAGGCAAGAGAACAGACTAAGGGTTTCCCCCAACATTTTGACAAGTGCCTTCATCAAAACTACTGTTGATAAAGGCACTTGCTGAAATGATGGGGGATTCTATCTAGCCTTGAGTCCATTCTCTTGCCTGATATCTTTTTTTTTTTTCTATTTACTTTTCAATCCGCTGTTCAGTTACTTGATGTTGATTATGCCACAACATTACTGTATACACAACTGGTTAATAAAAAAAATCTCACTATGCAACTATATTTTTATGTAGTTATTGCATTTGTCAGTGTGATTCCTTGTACACCAAGTCTTGCACTATAAAGGGTTTTATCTGTTTAAGGTCAGCAGAATGTGTAGTATCACTAGGTGGAAACAGATGTCACATTTGTAGCTCATTCATATTTTTACTCCTTTAAAGGAACTATCTAATGCAAAAATGCATTTTCCAAATATTAATGTATATTAATGTGTCTTTAAAGTACTTTTTCATACAGCTAAATTAAATTGCAACTACTAAATGCAGTTTGCAAGAAGCCAGGACTGCCCACACTAGCTGAGTAAGTGTCCTTCTTTTTTTTGTTGCAGGAACCAATGAGAATCATTTCATTCAAAGGAATGCAATTTCTTGTCTCTCTGGTGATGCCATCAATGTGTTGCACTTCTAAGAGATCCTACTGTGTACAAAAGCAAGTTTGTCACACTCCACACAATATACTCTATTCCAGGAGCACAGAAAGTGACTAAACTAAATAAAATATTATTTTCTCGGTGTCAGTATAATCAGTGCCGCAAATGCAGTAAGCATGCAGAATAAATACGAGGGGGGGGGGGGGCTTATGCCAATTTAAAAAAATGTAAAATGTTATTTATGCAGAATGCCTGTGCACTATACAAGCAGTAATCTTTATTTTGCAAAAAGGTAACTAGACTGTCCCTTTAAGCATCTTTGTGTTTGGAAGCCCATTTAAGAGAAAGGTGCAATATAAATACTAGTTATTATTATTATTATGATTATTGTTAAGAACTGAATAATTAACTATAATGCACTGGTCCAAACTAGGTATTAACTTTTAATATCTGAAGAAGAGTATTATGTAAGGGTACTTACTGCTTCTCCAACTTACTATTCTCACGTATTTTTGTTTTCTGGTAAGGAATATTATAATGACCTGTTTATTTAGAGGTATTGCTTAACAGTAATGCAATGAAAGGCAATTACCCTAGGTTGCGTGGACTGAGTTTGGCATTTTCTCTCTTGCAGCCGCAGGGAGCAGAGTGATTCTTACAGATGGATATCACGTAGATGCTTGCAGTACCTACAAATGTTGCCAATTCAAGCTTATCTAATAAAGATTCTGATAATCTAGACCAAACAAAAAGCACTGAAGTCTGAAACTAACTAATCCAATTTGATTAGCTCTCCTCTGGTCCTGAATTCACCATCATTTATAAATTTAATTCAAGGAGATGTTCTTAGTCGTCACACGAAGACACAAAGCAATGAAGGAGCAGAAAGAGGGGTATGATGCAGAGAAAGCAGAAAGATAATAGACACTGTCAACTGCATGGCCTTAAATATATCAATAAAGGGATTCCTTTGTAGAAGAAATATTATTAAAGGACACCATGAACCATCTTTCTTAAAATTCCCATCTCTGCACTCCACGATAAATACTCAGAGAGAAACAATACAAGAATGTTATTCAGTCCGGAAAACAAGGCTTGGGTCTTAAACATACCACACAAAAATGGGATTACTTAAAGGGACGGTATACATACCAAGCTACTCCCTCTTTTTTAAAATGGATATTAAACCTAATAACAAGAGCTTTAATGTACATATTTCATTACAAAAGATTTTTATTTTCTGCAGTTACTGTATTTGTAAAATGCTCCTGCCGGTAGATTAAGCTATGTACCCCAAGACTTTCCCAGCCAATCAGAATGAGAGAAAATTATATCACAACTGTAGCAACATTAGCCTTTATAGTTCCTAGGAGGGAATAACGGTCTGTCCACTCCTCCTGCTCTAAAATATATATTAAAAAAAAAGACACATTGCAAAATCCCTCCCAAATAAAATATAACACATATAAATATATAAAATTATATCTCCCACTGACTTACAATGAAGAACTATTGGTGATGGCCAACTGTCATTCTGCCACCAGAAGAGCCAACTAGCACCTGAGACTTCCATGCTAATCACAGTCTTACTTGCAATATCACAGGTGGTATTTAAGCGCTGAATTGATTTCACAACGGGTAACATGGGATGCCCAAGAGCATGGGCTGGGAGGTAAAGTGTCAGCGTAATTGCTGTCCCAAATCGGGACTGTCCCTCTTAAGGCAGGACTGTTAGGGAGTCATGGTTTAAAATGAGAACAATTGGGGGGAAGTTGACTCGAAAACAAATGAATAGGATTTTAGGAGAAATATGCTTATCATGAATGAGAAATAATAAATATATTGATAATGATATTGATGCATTAAAGTACATTTGGTGGCTGGACTGTCTCTTTAACAGAGGTGTTAGACAAAGAAGTGTTATTACAGTAGACTATAAATCTAAATGGACATCACTGTGCAAATGCTAAAGTATTGACAACAGATGATTAATATTCAGTGTTGCACCCCAGGTCAGGGTCAACTAAATGAAAGATCATTAATCCTTATTCCCCAAAACAAAATGACCTCTTACCACTCTAAAGTATTTAGCAATACTCAAATCCAGAATGAACAACATAAACCAGTTTATATTTAGGGTAAGTGAGCTAGCAAAACAAAATAATAAAATGATTATCATTGTTTTGTTATAATATACAGGCTGCACTGTGCATCTTCCTTCCAGTGTATTTTTAATAAACCATAATGACCACCAGGGGGAACCAGAGTAAAATCTAAATGCAAATTTTAGTGATTTTAAATTGAGCCTTGGGATGTTATTTCTGTTATTTCATATAGTTATTAAACAGCATAGCATGTTCCGCTCACCTGCCCCTCTCATTCCTCTGTGATACAGCAAGGAGAGAAGGATACAACTCCGGTTTACAGCCTAACATGCTGTTACATGCTGAAGCAAGACACTAAGCTACTAGAATACAATTCCAAATACACTTTGCCACAAGGCAGTAACACCAGTACCTTACTATTTGTCCACAGATGACCATAAGGAAAAGTCTACTTAATAGGGATATTGTGATACAAAAAATATCTACATAGACAAGATAAAACAAAAACAAGCAAAATGATCATAAAATCAAATAAATACTTTAGTGACGTGCAATTCAACTCTGTGGACGCTCCTTTATATTTAATATAAGTTTAAACGTTTATTTTCAAATTGAATCCTGAAAAAGCTGGAATTGAAAGTGTAGAACATTTCCGTAAATCAAAGACAGATGGTGGATAGTGATATATGTGTTCTAAAATGTTTGAGGCTAATTTGCTAAGGGATAAATAAAATAGGTGTTTATTCAACATCTAACACACCAAAAATAAAACATATATAGTGTAATAAAGTTATGGGTAGAACCCTTGTGAAATATGTTTTACACACTTACAAATGTAGGTGTAAATCAGGCTCATCAAATATGGAATAGGGTACAAATATTCTTTAACCCCTTAGTGACAAGAACTTTTGACCTTGACTTTTCCTTGGTGACAAGGGCTGTTTTTACATTTCTGGGGTGTTTGTATTGTGCTGTCATTTTCTTCTCTCTCACATACTGTACCCACACAAATTATATGTTGTTTTTATCACCATAAGAAGAGCTTTCATTAGACACCATTATGTTCATCATATCTTATTCTAACTTTGACCTAAAAAATTATTTACACAAATACAATCATTAAAAAATACCCCATCTAAATAGTTTCTAAATGTTGTCCTGAGTTAAGAAAAATGCTTGTTTCCATGTTTTTATGCAGTTTTTTGCAAGTTATAGGGCAAAAACCAAAAATAGTGTTTTTTTGGTGTTTTTTTCCTACATTGACCTGTTGACCCAACCCAAACCCTAAATTTAACCCTAACCCTACATTTAACCCCAACTCTAACCCTTCTGCTAATCCTTCATATTTTAATTTATTTTAATTGTAACCCTACCCCTTCTGCTAACCCTAATTTAATTATAACCCTAACAGCCATTCACACCATAACCCGAGATTTTAGCTAATTATGTCTTTTTTTCCATTGCAATGTTTCTGACTGCCTCTAGGGGCAGTCAAGCAACAGATTCAGAACATCGGAAGTTAATTTTTTTTGTAACACTATGCGTTTTGCCGAAGTCAGAACCTGCTTCCTCAGGAGAATATCTATTAATGCACTGCACAGCCTTCACCTGGGCAGGTATTGTTTTTATATTGTCCTCCATAATTGGCACACTTCGCCCCTGACCCGAATTGTATACAACTGGCTCCCATCGATGGCGTGGCTCAGTTCAATGTCCTGCCCCTCATCTCCATGGAAACATTAAAGATAGCTAGGAGTTACCCCCACCTTCATATCCTGTAACAGGATTGTATCCTAAAAGATCACATTCCATGGCTTGAGAAAGACAGATAGGTCGAAACGTTGCCACTGGTGTTTTTGGATTAAAAACATTTTAACTAACTCAATTGGAGTGCTGAGTATTTTCTCTTATTTTTCACATTCCAGAGAGACCTCAAATTATCTTAAGAAGTCAGAAGTCAATCTGATATTGGCACCTGGTGTACTTTCTATGATTGAGAAAGCAGACACACAACACTTTATGGGGAGCATATATCCTGGTTTCATAATCAATGTACAAAGACTGGGAAAAAATGTAAGCTCAAACAATTTGTTGCAGTGTAAATGAAGAGCACAGTATATTGGCAGAACAATTAGAAAGTTGAGAATCAAAACCTTAGATCATCTGGGAGGTATTAAAAACAAAGAGCCAGAAACATTACAATAGCTGTTTATTGTTTGCATTTGAATCCTTTACAGTCATAGGTGTTGACAAGGTGGATCATCATGGTGAGGGGGTGATCACACACAGATGCTCTCAATGAGAATAAGTGGATACACCGTGTCACGGACGGCTGTGCCAATAAGGTCTGGAGTCGCGGTGCAGGGGTAGTGGGCGATTCAAGGCCCTGCGCAGGGTGAGCACTCTCCACCTGGGGTGGAGCCCTAGGCTTTGAATGCCCACATGCAGAAGCCTTGTTTGGTTTCCCACGAGTCATAGCCAGTCAGGGACAAAGCAGGGTCTAGGATCAAGCCGAGGTCAAAGGACTGGAGAGATCAGGATAGTCAGGATCAAGCCGAGGTCAAGGGACTGGAGAAAACAGGGATGGTCAGGAACACGATGAACAGGAATTTAAAAACACAAGCTAGTAGAAAATAAATGTACCAGCTCTGATTGCAGGGAGGTTGGGTTTTATATAGTTCCAGGGCTCATTACTACAAGGACCTACACCTGGGCGGTAGGTAAATAAGAAGACAAAGTCAGAGAGATAGCCACTACTGCTACATGAGGAAACAGAACCAGCAGGTGGTGTCTGGAACAGGAGCAGGGAACAGGAACCACAGGAGTCAGGGTTTGAATCTAGGTAGATAGTTATACACCGGCTCCTAACTTTTGGAAAAGATGGATTAAACATAGAACTGAATATCCTAACATTCATCTAGATAATAACTTTGATGGGATCCCTTGTGTCCCTAGAAGTCATGATGCAATTTTTGTCTTTATGATGTATATGGGGCTTCTGGGTGAGATTCTATAAAGATGTGTTCCCCCATAAGAAACATACATAATGTGAACTCACAAGAGCTTTCTTCTTTTTGATTAACTAACCTGGAGAATGGGATGACAGAGGTTTATGGTGCTGGCGCAAGTGTCTGTAGACACTATAATGTCTATAAGAAAAAAACATGCATTATGTGATAAAAAAAATACACCAATCAGCCATAACATTATGGCCACCTGTCTTCTATTGTGTGGGTCCACTTTTGCCACCAGACCAGCCCTGATTTCTCAAAGCGTGGACTCCCCTAGACCACTGAAGGTGTGCTGTGGCATCTGGCACCGAGATCTAAGCAGCAGATCCTTTAAGTCCTGTAAGTTGCAAGGTGGGGTCTCCATGGATAAAACTTGTTTGTCCAGCACATCCCACAGGTGCTTGATTGGATTGAGATCTGGGGAGTTTGGAGGCCAAGTCAAAACCTTGTACTCATTGTTGTGTTCCTCTAACCATTCCTGAACCATTTTTGCTTTGGTGCCCTGTGCATTATCCTGCTTAAAGAGGCCAATGCCATCAGGGAGTACCATTTCCATGAAAGGGTGTACATGGTTGGCATCAATGCTTAGGTAGGTGGTAAGTGTCAAGGTAACATCCACATGAATGGCAGGACCCAAGTTTTCCAAGCAGTATATTGCCAAAAGCATCACACTGCCTCCACTGGCTTGCCTTCTTCCCATAGTGCATCCTGGATCCATGTGATGTAAAAGAAAATGTGATTCATCAGACCAGGCCAACTTGTTCCATTGCTCCGTGGTCCAGCTCTGATGCTCATATGCCCCTTGTAGGCAGCTTTGGCAGTGAACAGGGGTCAGCATGGACACCCTGACTGCTCTGTTATGCGGTGTGAGTTCTGACACCTTTACATCAGAACCAGCATTAACTTTTTCAGTAGGTTGAACTACAGTAGCTTATCTGTGAATCGGACCACACAAGCCAACCTTCCCTTCCCACGTGTATCAGTGAACCTTGGCCACCCATGACCCAGTTGCCTGTTCAGCACTTCCTTCCTTGGACATCTTTTTGACAAGTAGTGACCACTGGAGACCAATAACACCCCACAAGAGCTGAAGTTTTGATGCTCTTACCCAGTAGTCATAGATCCTTAGGCTTACTCTATTTTCCTATTGAGCTGTTTTATGTATAATACTTATAGTCTCAGATAGCGCATTTCCTCACGCAGTTGTCTTTTATCCTCTTGTACATAGTCTGTGGGGTTCATAATGACAACAGCCCTCCCCCACTTGTCCATTGGTTGTATAATACAATCCTGGTTATTCTTTAGCAGCTGGATGGCTTTCCTTTACTTGTGTGCTATGTTGGGTGTTGGTTCACCTTGTTTTTACAGTATTTCTGCAGTGACTCTGTTCCTGTTCTCAATGTATCTGTCCAACGTAAGGTTAATTCCTGGTTTTGGGTCCAGGTGGATCTTTCTGTGGGGACGTATGTGCTGTGGTGCTGCTCTGTGGCGTTGATGTCCTCATTGTTCCCTCTGTCATGGAATCATTCTCTGGGTCTGAGTTTTCTGAAAAATTCCTACATGTTGTTGCAAAGTGTTACCTTCTCTATGGGTTTAGTGGGACATAATGACAAGCCTTTGGAAAGTACAGCTAGCTTTCTGTTTGGTCTATGTGTCGAGAGGTTCATAACATAGGTCTGCTCTGATTTGTTGAAGGATTCTGTTGGGAAACCTGCTTTATGTCTCAATCACTGTAGTTTTTTTCCTCTTAGTGTTGATGAAGAGTGTTTGTAGTTTTTTATGGTACTGTTGTAGGGCCAGTTTTCTAACCCTCAGTGTCTGGTATTAACTTTTCATTAATGTTTGATATATTGTAATTTAAATATCCTATTGGCGCACAGATGCTGTGCATATCTGCTGTCCAGTGTAGAGTTCTTCAGCTCAAGGCCTGTAGGGATTCATGTGTGCCAAATCACTCCGAGCACCAGCTCTCAGAACATGGACAGCAGCACTGAATGCCGTCATTGGAGGAAGGGAAGCAGGTTGTGAACAGGCTTGCAATGTGCTTGCCCAATCCCAGCAGGGGGTGATACTTATCTGTAGGAAAAAAATATGTTTTTAACATTGCAATACTGAATGTAGGCATCACATTCTCTTACAGTTCACGGTCATCTTGAACTATGGTACACTGGCATTCCGAATACTATTTAACACAATATAACTTTGTCTCTGAAGTTAACATAGTTATTTACAGAATCTGTTAACAGTTACATAACACAAGCGCATGCTGAAATCATTGCACGTTAATCCTGTGATTGAACCTATGAGGGCTTACACATTCCTATCGTTGTAGTGCGCAAGTATATAGATGTCATACAACTGTACAGAAATCCACAAGGGTTGGCTAGCTTGCTAAAAAGTTGGAAACTCATCAATTGCAAATAAAGACTTGTTTATTTAAATTTTGGCACACATTTGGGTGTTCTCTTGCCATAATAATAATAATAATTCTGGACTCTGAAGGTACTATTTCGAATTCCAAAATCGGAGCTACCTGCATATGTTCTTTATGTTGTCTTTTGTTTCCCGATTTATCATTCTTTCCAGGACAGACACTATATAATATTAACCAACATAACTTAAGGTAAGAATTACATTTTACACATTAAATTCTAACATTGTGTGCGTATTTTGTATATTGTTTTTGACAGCTCTGCTATTGAGCCCACTTACTCATAGTTTTATAATTAAGCTGGGTTTTAGATAGGTTACATTTATTTTACAGATTTCAATTTGAATTCACAACATTGCTATGCTTAATGTTTTATCAGAGAATACTGCAAAGAAAAAACAAACAAATCCTTGTGATGCGCTATTACGCACACACAAGTGTGCATCAGGCCTCCTGGAAGACTATGTTCTCTCCTATCCAACGATGGTTACGGTTTCCACCTTTTCTTCCCAAAAAAATAGACTACTGCTTCCATAGACTTAACATTGGGCAATGTTTACAGGCCTTCAGGTGGCAGTCTAACAATGGCAGGTTTAGCTTGAGTACCCTTAACCAGAAAATCCATTTCCCAAAATGATACGTTACCCAAATTGCTTTTCATTTTTCAAGTTGCAAATTCCACACATACCTGTCAGGATGCAAGAGTACAACAGCTAATTCAGTGTCTACCCCCATAGCCTTTAGACTCATACTCAGATTCCCCCACACCCACAAACGGTAATCATGTGTGCAGGCCTGACAACCCAACGGCAAGTTCCTAATAATGTCTCACATCACAGCTATATCCCAGTCAAAGTGATTTAATTTCTCTAAACAGTATTTGCATTGACACTACTCTATTTCATGAGTGATGAGAGGTTTTAATATATGTTATTGGTGAAAGTGATCCGTTATCCGAAGTGACCTGTTATCCAAAAAAAAAACTCATTTTGTATAAGGCATACGCAACCTGTACACATTTTATGATTCATCTGTATAACTTTTCTAAATCTTAATAGCTCTGAATAGGATTCAAATGATACATTTTGTATATTTCATTCATCAGGAGTTTGTGTAAATCTCATCATAGAAGTCAAAATCTAATGTTTCTGTCTCAATGTGTTAAAGAATATTATTGTGTCCCATCATTTATATGTATTACTCCCTATGGAATTTGCATAGCATTTCTATTGTTATTAAAGGTCAGGTTACACATTACACTAGTTTTTTTACTTTATAAAGTGTAGTAGCAGTATCTCTCCCATTGGTAGCAGACGTACATCTAATTTGTTTTCACTATTTAAGGATTTCTGTACCTCTGGTACTTGCTGATATGTTATGGGTTGAGTCAATTAATGGATGTTTTATTCTAAGGAGTTCATGGTCTTGTCATGGGAGTGTATGGTGATTTTTTTCTTAAAAGGGAGGTATGTATAAAGTACTTAGACATGCTCCTCTGCATGAAAAAGTAATTCAAGTTTTGTTAGTCTCATATTAGACCCACCAAAGCAGAAGTATTCAAATATCACAAAATCATAAATTATAAAGAACTCATATTTAGAAAGTGTTATTCTAATATGTATATATATTTTATAAAGCCAACACATTCTTAAAAAAAACACTTATGCACTTATACTGTAACATTACCTGAAACATAACATAAATATAAATGTATGCTGGGGGCTAAGTTCTGGCTAGATTACATTGTACTGGGACTATGGGAGTCATGTGGCCTAATTATAAAGCAACCAATGGAATTTTTCTGCTGAATTCAGCAAGTTTTACCACTTTGCACCAGAAGTGCTCTTTTTACATAAATTGTGTTGTGGCTGGTAGAGACAGAACGTAGGAGGTCAACAAACGCGATAACAGTGTTACTTTGAGGGAAAGACATTTAAAAAAATTAGAATATGGGAGTTATATACAGCAGCAATGTTGTATACAGGAAAAAGTCTACAACACAGCAGAGTCTAGAACCTACTCTTAAGGGTATTAGATTATGGCAATGACAGTAACAAAAAACAGAACTACCGGAAAAAAAAGACAACAGTCAAAAAATAGATTTTAAAAAATAATTAAATATGTAAATATATTATATAAACATATATTAATTTATAACTTGTCTCTGTATTGTGTATAAAAACCCATGCATGTTTCTAGTTACAATGAAGAATTATCTGCAATCTTTGAACATCTTTACAGTGAACATTTGGTGCTAATGATGTATAGTTAGGTATTTCAAACCAAAGTGACTTTCTCATGGGTATTTTGGTCTTTCACAGGTTAGCTTTCTTGCCATGTGATACCTTTAGATGGATGTGCTCAACCTTCTGTTTCTGAGGGTTTGTCATCACAATGTTTATATTCAGATCCTTATCTCTCAAGCACACGCATTATTCCAAGGTTAAAGTTGTCTGTGGAGATAAGTGGAAATATCAAAATTCACCTTGAGAGATCTGTTTGCCTTTTTTTTCCCTCAGAAAGTCCTAGATTAAATGGAAATCCTGTAAGAACATTCTCCCTATTTAATTTGAAAGGAAGCTCTTTTTTTCCCTACCAAGTGCATGAGCAATGCATGACTTAAATAACTTGTGCTTAAATATAAGTTGTAAAGCATACATATGGGATAGGAATGATAAATGCTCAGCACTATATATAGAGCTAAAAAAATCCAAAATTTTATTGCACCACTAATTGACAATGAGCAGTGTTTTAGTCACATGACCTTCATAAAGCTAAACACTGCTTACTTCCTGCCCGATGGTGGCTCAGTAGCATGTCTATATCGACAGTGTAATGGACTAATTTTTCCATTGCTGATTTGAAAGATAACTGTGGGTGCCACACCACTGACACTGTGCAGTCATCGCAGCTTGACATCCATCTATAATGATTTCCAAATTGCTAAGAATACACTTGACCGTTAATTCCATTGATGTTGCACAACCATACAGGGGGGTGGGACACTTCATCGTGGCTGCATCCGCGCAGCCAGTTCACCGCCGTCACTTCACCACATGACAGCTCGTCGCGTGATATTTCATTGCGGGACATTTCATCCCTAAAGGTGAGTTTTCATGTGTTAGAGTTAGAAGATAGAGTTAGAAGAAGAGTGTTAGAATTAGAATTTTAGTATTGGGATTTAGGGGGGTTAGTATTAGGGTTCAGGGGTTAGTATTAGGGTTTAGGGGGTTAGTATTAGGGTGTAGGGGGTAAGTATTAGAGTTCAGGTGTTAGTATTAGGGTTTAGGGGGTTAGTATTATGGTTTAGGGGGTTAGTATTCGGGTTCGGGGGTTCATTTTAGTATTGGGGTTTTGGAATTAATTTTAGAATTGGGGTTTGGGGGTTAATTTTAGTATTATGGTTTGGGGGGGCACTTTGGGGGATAATTCATTTATTAGGGGGGGGTATTTTATTTTAACTTGTACGTTAAACTGTCAGCTCTTACATAGCCACATCCGCAATATTCTTCATTGCTGACAGTTAAGCGCTATAACTGCCGCGCTGAACCGTCAGTGATGAAGTCGCCGCACTGAAGTGTCCTAGACCCCCATACAGAGTCCATTTCCACCAGAGTTCGGCAAATTGTCCATCTAAGGACATCACTGTCCATATAAATTTCGTTTTTGAAAATTACCAGTTTGAGCAGAGCAATAAGGAAATCATTATAGATGAACTCTTCAGTTGTTGCAGGGATGACAGCACAGTGTCAGCAGTGGGACACCCAGATATCCACAGCTATCCTTTGGATCAGCAATGGATACATTTGTAGAGTCCAACATGCTGTAGATATAGACATGCTTTTTATCCACCATCTGGCAGAAATTGGTTAGCTTTCTAAAGGTCAAATGATGAAAACATTGCTCATTGTTTGCCCATTATTGCTATGGATGTGTAAATTAGCTGAAGATTAGGAGTATATTGCAAGTCATTAAACCTGGATCAAACATTGCAGGGACCAAAGAATATGGGACAAGTGTAAACTCTTTGTGAAGAAGCAGACTAGATTTACAGTCTTCATCACTGGAGCTAAAGCCCTGCGTTTATCAGCTGCTTTCTTTTGTTTTACTTTGTTACAAGAGAGCATTTTGAATATTTTGGTCCAATGGGATTGCAGATCCCTTATTCTATAATCTGCTGTGGGTACTTCACTTCAGATGTGCTAACCCCTGTAGGACATAGAGAGGAATCGGTTCCTAGGACAGCTTTGAAAGGTGACATTTTTTCAACTCATGAAAGGAGGTGTTGTGTTACATCTTGGCTAGGTGAAGTAAAGATGACCAGTTAGATCGGTCTTCAGACACATGCATACACAGATATTTCTTCAAAGCTTGATTTCTTCTTTCTGCATTAGACTTGGGATGATCAAATAGAGAGTGATGCCCAAATGGTTGCATATAGTTTTCCAGAATCTAGACAGAAACGGTGAGCAATAATCAGATATAAAAGACTGTAGTACTCCATGGATGCAGATGATATCAGTCATGAAGGTTGATGCTAGCTGATTGCTTTGCCCAAACTACCTTCAGCCAATGAAGTAAGATTGTTTGTATAATAGGTCCACAACAGCCAAGATAGTTGTTTGCCTTTGAAAGGGTGTTTGGTCTGTTATGATTCATTTCTTTATTTGTCCATGGTTTCTCTGGTACTGGTAACAGAAAAAGGAGGCCTGTGTGTCTTACCCTAGGTATTTTTCGGATCTAGAACATACTGAACCAGCTTGTATGAACTAGGATAGGTCTTTACATGAAGATGGACACAAAAAATATATCTGCACCAGGTATATTAAATCTTGTTCACCTCGATGCCCAGCTACAGTAGAAGAGTGTGTGTAGGAATTTATTCCTAGATATTTGATAAATAAGTAGTGGGAAAACAGTGGCAAATATGCATAAGGAATAATACCATATTTTCTTGAATATAAGATGACCCTGATTATAAGACTACTCTATAGGAAAAAAGGTTTAACCTGCACATATTCACATGTAATAAAAATTATGATATAAAAAAATGCATTTCTTGTTTTTATTTCCTTTTATTTGCCCATCTGCCCCCACAGCCATTTGCCCACCAACTTAGCCAAGGCTGCCCCTAACCCCCAGACTTGCCCAATGCTTCCTTTCCCACCTCCCTCCCCCAGACCTGCCCAATGCAGCTTCTCCCCCCCTCAGACTTGCCCAATGCTGCCTCCCCCCTCCCTCCCTCCCCCAGACTTGCCCAATGCTGCCTCTCCCCCATCCCTCCCCCAGACGATATGCACAGACATCCTCAGCTGCTGCCCGAGACTTCTATGATGGACCTCCGTCATAGAAGTCCCGATGAACAACCTTGATTTAAGGTCTGATTATAAGATGAACCTTGAAGATAAGACGAGGGGACTTCAGAGCATTTGCTTTTGAAGATCTATTTGTTTATACCTATGAACAGTTATCTTCTGGGTATGCTATATAGATGACATCTTCCTAATCTGGCGAGGCTCGGTTGAGGAACTGAAGGCATTTCAGTTATATCTGAATACATGCATACCCAGTTTATCCTTTACACTTGAGAAAAGTGATAACAGAATACATTTCCTGGATGCTCAGGTAAATGTAAACACTGGAGGCATCTTTGAGTTCGACCTTTACTAGAAACCTATTACAGACGGACTCCTTTCACTCTCCGGGGCTAATCATTAGACTCCCCTTTAGCCAACTAACCTGGATCAGGAGAATCATGTGAGATGATGATTTGTTTGATGTTGGAGCAGACAGCATGCTGAGGGCATTTGGCGAGAGGGGTCATGACCCAAGCCACCTGGAACAGCGTAGAGAACGGGTTAAACAACGGAGCCAGAATTATTCACACAGTAGCGAAAATCCAAAACAACTTGGAACCAGTTACCTTGCGTCACTACATATTCGACAAAATCCAAACAGGTAAGATTTATCATCTATAATAACTGGCATATGCTTTCTGATGATAGATATTTAGGTGACCTATTTAGGGATAGACCACTGATTTCATACCGGAGAGCAAAGAGTTTAAAAGAGACAAATACAACCCACGACAATGCTGTCATCCCATAAGTGTCTTTACTGGTGTGACAGATGTGTTAACTGCAACCATACCATTGTTGAAGATTCTTTTTTACATCCCAGGACAGGACAAAGATGTTCTATTATAGAATATTTAAGCTGCCAGAAGGATGTGGTCTACTTAACTAAATGTCCTTGTGGATTGGGCTATGTGGGTAAGACCACAAGACCACTGAGTGTCCAGATTGGTGAGCATAAAAGTTCAATTAGAACAAAGAATTTGAAGTAGCCAGTGGCCAGACATTTTGTTGAAAAATTACACACAGTATCCCAGTTATGTTATATGACTATAGAGAAAATACGATCACCAAGATTTGGCTGCACTCGAGTGCAGACTTTGAAACAATGAGAACTATACTGGATGTATATACTGGACACACTATTTCTGACAGGCCTCAATGAGGACCACAATCTGTTCCCGTTTAGATAGCGTTTTTACTTGTCTCTCAACCTCCTGTCAGGATAGTTGACTGTATATATTCATTTTGGATTTTCTACAATGTATTATTATTATTATTTGTTTTTACCATTTTCTTCCTTTAGGCTTACCCTCATGGTTGTAGCTCATGCTAATCCATTGGCTAATATATGATGTCGCTATCCATAGGATTCAGATGCCTACAGGCGGATTTACCTTTTTTTCTTGCACATCTACTGCTGGATCGGGTTTACAGTTTTGTATAATTTGTTATATTGTTATTGTTGTCTCAACCTCTTTGAGGGGCATATGTCTGGGAAGATTGTGTTGTGTTTGATGGGCTGAGTTTATGTAAATATAATGGATCTTTATTAGGTTATTTCTTTTATACTGACAATTCACCAGCAATTCTACAGAGAGCTAACCCGTGGGCTAGTTATATATGACTGACCTAGAGATACATTTGCATCATGGTTAATTGATATTCCATTCTGTACCTCTGTGGTCAGCCCTATTGTATATTTTGCTGCATATACTGGTATTCTGTATTGTTTTGTTTTATTTCTTTACATGTATGGTATCACTTTATGTCACTCACTGGTGATTGAGTGAGTGCATCTACAGTGTTCTTTACTACTGTTGTTTGTGTTTTTACACTTTTTTCATGTGACTCATTGAGTTTATTTTTTTATTTCTAATACAATTGTTGATATATTGATTCCCTTATTGATTGATTTTTTAAATTATTATTTTCGTCCCTTATGAACAGAACCTTTTAAGGTTGAGTCAATCCTTTTTTGCATATGTATATATAGATCGTTTTGGTCTTAAATTTTATAGCAACAATTATACAAACATAATATAATTGAGCAGTTTTAGTTCTTGGAATTGACCAAAGCACAATTACGCTTACCCACCATGTCAAGGCAGTTCAGGACGTCCACCATCAGATAATTTGCTTTAAAAAAAATATGTGAATGCTTTATTTAGCATATCATACTGGTTCAATTCAAGATGTTGCTATCTGGCCCAAAGTCGCGCCATATCATGGCATAAAGCCGAATTGCAACCAAATCCGCAATTCAGCAACCCAATATACCCAATTACTGAATAAAATTATCAATTTCCACCAGTATGATTCGGACTACTATTGTAGAAATATTGTTTGTGACAGTGCATCTTTTGTTGTGACAGGTGATGGGTTATTTCCTTACAGACAGGATTTGGTTGATAAAATAAAACAGTTTAACAACTCCAAACTCTGTGGTTACTAATTATTTTGACTTGAAACAGGTGATATAACCTTGTACTGTTACATGTCTGAGTTCTGTCCATTGGGCTCCATTTTTTTCTCCTTCCCGTAGCACCATCAACATTGAATACTTTGCTTTTTATGTTTTTTAATCTTTTTAAAAGCAGCATGAACTTGTGTGATAACCATTTGTTTCAATCCCAGCCAGCACCCATGACTGGTATTTTAACAACTTCGTAGCAGTGCTGATGTTCAGACTGTGGCATCGCTTAATGTCTACTCCAATCATCAAATGTGGGTTTACTCACATTTGGCACAGAAATAGGCATTAGGGGATAGTACACTCACTCTATCCTAAACAATGGGTTGTAAAATGTCAGAACAATCACATTTTACATCCTGCATTTACTGACAGTCAGACAGAGGCAATAACATAAGGTACAGTTATAGACCATGTTCTATATGTCCTGAGTGTTATGATGGGATAATGTTTACATGTCTAGGGTGGGCCCCATACGTCTATGTAAGAATGACTGGGACATGATATTTATAAGATAGCTGAGTTGGTGAATGCCTGGATTTTAGAGCCTGTCCAAACCTCACTGTGCAATGATACTGATTTATATCGGGTTTTGGAATCTAGCAGCCAGATCAGCAAAGTCTTCTTCCAGAAGCAGCCACTCGTTACCCAGGTGGTTGAGCCCCTGAGCTTTGAGTGACAATCTGGTCTTTAGCAGAGCTGAGAGGATGGAACAAAGAGTAGAAGCGTAGTCAGTCAAGCCAAGGTCAGTAGGTAAGAGAAGGCAGAGTAATCAGACGGTCCAAAATCAGTAACAGGTAACTAGAGATCAGTAACAAGCTTGATTCTGATACAGACAGGAACCACAATAATCTGACGAAGGTATAGTGACAGGAAGTGTCTTTTATAGGCAGAGAGTCAGCACATGACCAGACACAGCTGTGGAGAGTTAGCAATGAAAGCAAGGCTTGTAGATTCACGATTACAAGAAAATAGTCTAAAATGAAAAAAAAAAAAAAACAGTCTGGTGAAGTGGTAAAGAAGAGAGCTAAGAACATTGAGGTGAGGGTTCAAATCCAAGCAAAGTTATTTCCTGACATAACAAGGTCACAGATTAAAATGCTTGCAGGATAACCTTCCTTCCAAGGTTGATGAATGAGTACCATTAGTTTGGTAAAATTGCCAAGAATGTGTGCATTATATAAATACTATTATCATAATTATTTTTGTGTAAACTTGGCAGTATGGAGACTGTACATAGATGATGACAGTGTACATTTACATAATTAGAATGGCTGTTTAGATGCTTTGTATGATTTAACAACTAGAGTTGCAATCACTATTCTATCAGAGTGATCACTCAATTACTTTTTTCATATTCGGTACAGTTTACTCAAATACATATTTTCAAACCTATGTAGAGGCGTCACTAGCCCTGGCCCACAAGTATATTTTTTAGGTGGCTGGGCGCACTTTACCAGCTCCCAGCCTCATTTGTTATAGCAGGGGGGTCAGGATTTGTAACTTGGGGCTGGGAGCCATGTTGGTGGGAGCCATTTATTTATAGTGGGAGGTCAGTACTACTTACCCTGGCCCCCCATTAATTTTTTAGTGGCCCCACTGGGGCAAATTCTTACTTTTTTAAAATGTATTTTCTTCTTTTTTTTCTTATGTAACTTTGGTAGGCATATGGTTATGTCCCGATGTACCCTGAATTTTTCCAGACTTCGGGCCAATGACTTGGTTATAAGTTGTAGCATGTTTAATGGTTTAAGTTAAAGTGATGTAATATATTATACCATTTGACCCCTTTAAAGAGCCACAGTCTTTCCCAACATTCTTGTTTTGTGTGTTATTCTATGTGGTATAGGCAGGGCCGGTGGAAGGATTTTTTTCTACACAGGCAAAAGTGCATTTTGGTGCCCCCCCCCGCCCCACTACAATCTCATGACTCTCCCTCTCCCCCCTCCCCATATCCCTTATCTATCCTCCCTCTCCCCAAATCTCTTTCCCTAACCACATATCTCATATCTCTCCTTCCCCATATCTCTTTCCCCCTTCCTCTCATCTGTTTTCTCCCCCCCCTCTTCCGTTCTCTCCCCCTCATCCCCCTCTGTTCTCATCCCCTCCTCCTCTGTTATATTCTCCTCCTTCCCCACCTCTGTTCTCTCCCCCTCCTACCCCCATCTCTGTTCTCTCCCCATCTTCCTCCATTCTCTCCCCATTTCTGTTTTCTCCCCCTTCTTTGTTCTCTCCCCTTCAACCCCATCTCTGTTTTCTCCACTCCACTGTTCTCTCCCTCCCTCCTCCCCAATTTATGTTCTCTCCACTCCCCTGTTCTCTCCATACCCAATTTATGTTCTCCTCCCCCTTGTCCTCCAATTTATGTTCTCTCCCCCCCCTCCTCCCCCAATTTCTGCTGTCTCGCCCCTTCCCTGTTCTCTCCTCCTCTTATAATTTTTCCCCTTCCTATTCTTAAAGGACAGACCCTGGGAGGGGGCGGATCTTACCGGGTGAGAGGTGAAGGTCCGCCCCTTCCCATGAAGCAGAGCGACGTCTGCTTCACGGGGAGCCGTGAGCAGCATGAGCTCTGTGTGTAAAACATGTTACTAAATATGTCTTTGTATTGTCCCTGTATTTATTTGTATAACATTATGAGTCCCCTCTAGTCCACTGGTTTTTTTTTGTGTGTATATAAAATTAGAAAAGCAGCTTTTGTACCTCTCCTCTGCATTTTCCCAGTTCCATAATGTCCCTTTTTAATAACTGGTGCCTATAATTAATTTCCCTATTTAAGGTAGTTTCTTACCATTGACCTGTAAGGAGGCATAATGAAGTCTTCCTCTTGCGAATAATCTTTTTATAGATGCCAATAATTTAATTGCCTGTGTAACTATCAGCTGGCATTGTTGCTAAGCCTGCTATCTACAATAATTCCTAAGTCCTACTTATTAACCGATTTACAAAAAGAAACACGATTTAAAGTATACTTTACATTGTTATCATTTTCTTAAAGTGCACAACTTTACACTTGTTTACACATAATTTTATTTTCTGCTGCCCTATTCCCTGAAAAAGGGCACAATGATAACTGGTAACAAATGAGGAAAAATAGGCTGTACATGAATTGGAATATTTTTCCAACTCATCTATTTTGTCGTTAAGTTTGAAGTTCCCTTGTCAATTCCCTGCAATTCCCTCTTCCGTGCATAAAGCTCTATGTCAAAGTTTGGTCCTCAGCTAACCAACTCCTGTGTTTTACTTGTTTTTCTAATTTTATGTGTGTAGTTGCCTCTCTCATTAATACTTTTATTCCTTATCCTAGTGACTATGATTTAAGTATGCGTTATAATGATTGTAATGATTACAATGACTTGCTTTGTATGTTCTATATTTTTAGGAGGGAATCATGACCGCCTTTTACAGGACTTAGAGCCGCGAAAGTAGAATAAGGTTTCCATACCCAACACCACAGTAAAAGGAGGTCTCAGAAACTACACAGTATAATGAAATTAAATAACCAGTAGAACAGGTGAGAGTGTGTACACAACCCTTATCACAAACATGGCCCAAGAGTGTGTGCATTAGAATGAGCAGTAGTAATCTGGCATGATAAAACTTTTAGAATTATTCATTAATTCAAATCTAAAGCGTCTGTCTATAAGGCGTGTAATTCTGCTCATTATTTTTCTAATACAGAAAATCTCTTAGTTTATTGTCATGTGTTAATTCTTTAGCACATGAGAAAGTGCATAGGATGAATAATCGGATATTGGTATATGTTTCTGTACATTTAGATGTCTCTACTTTTAAATAATATTTAGAAAGGTTGTACATTTCAAATATTCAAAATAAGTTTTACCTAATTGTGGTAATTTTACATTTGGATATTTGCACTTTTTATACACAATGGGGATGAAACGAATTAAAACTATTTTAATCTTACATTTGGCAGCAGCAACAACAAAGAAGAGGGTCACTAGCATACCCTCTGCAGCATCTACTCCAACATGACCAGTGTAGCATATTTATTTATTATTTATTATTATTAATATTAATGTGTGATTGTACAGTAATGGCCTCTATAGCAATCCTCTGGTCACAATGCCTCTGATTGTGATTACTAATGGCAGTACCTGAGCCTAAATAGAGAGATGTAGTATGAAACAACTGTGCATGCCCTTACTGAAGCATACAGGAATTAAACTGGAATAATGTACATTATATTGCTTGAAGATGAAATCCTGAAAGCAGCATTACTTCATCACATCACTGTAAAGAACAGAGAAGCATTCCAGTATTCTGAATATGTTAATTGTTTTGTCATTTTTTTCATCAGGTTAAAACATCAGCAAAGTAATCTAGTGTAATTCCTGCATTCTCACCTGAAGATATCTACCAAGCTCCACAGTCAAGATTCCACTAATCATCTAAGGGCATGACGTTCCACTCAACACCAGAGCCATCAAGTCTGAACACTCTATAAATAGGGACTATTGACCCTTTTACATCTGGTGCTGATAATGGAACCAGATGCAGAGTAGTCCAATATATCCTTTAAAGCAGCAGCAATGTGCTCGACCAGGGTGACCTTTGGGGTGTGCGCACCTGTCTACCCGTACCTCCCCTGCCCCCATTGCAGTATCCAATCGGCACCCTGCAGGCTCTTTGGCAACAAATCTCGAAGCAACAACTTTATCCATGGAGAAACAGGTTAATCACTTTACTACAGAAATTACAGTAAAAGCTGTTAAGCAACTAGTTAATGGTTTATTCATTTTTAAAATGTAACGTGTTCTTATGTAAATAAAGATTTGAGCACAGTATCCACAGTGGTGTTTGTTCCACATGTGACCACATGGTTTTCTGGGTACAAAATAGGAAGTTTTGGCTAATGACCCCTTGCCAGTGGCGTGGCTGGGGCTGAAGCCACGAATATCAGTTCCATAGCCTCTAATCTCCGATCCTGTGTTTGTTTGTTTGTTTTTCTCCCCACAAGCACTGGCTGCAAGGTGAAGGTCTGCCCCACCCTGTAGCAGTGCGGATCACTCGTGTGGAGGCACAGGCAGCATTGGCTCTGTGTGTTACTCCCCGCGCATAGCGATGATTCAGAGCATCGGAAATACTGGAGAGATGAGAGGGGAGAGTATACAGAAGGGGGCATGAGAGAGCAAAGAACACAGAAGGGGATGAGAGAGGAGATACTACAGAAGGGGGAGATGAGAGAGGAGAGAACACAGAAGAAGGGAGATGAGAGAGGAGAGAACACAGAAGGGGGATGAGAGAGGAGATAATACAGAAGGGGGAGATGAGAGAGGAGATAACACAGAAGGAGGAACATACATACACACACACATGGGGCTATACACTAAAAGGTGAGTTGAAGTGAATGGCAGGTGAGTTGAAGTGAATATCAGGTGAGTTAAGGTGAATAGCAGGTGAGTTGAGGTGATATGAACATTTCAACTCAGCAATTCAGCTATACATTGTGCAGAGACAAACCTGATGAGTTAACTTAGCGGGGGTGCTAACCAGGTTTGTTCCTGCACAATGTATAGCTGAATTGGTTGAAATGTTCCTCTCACCTCAACTCACCTGCTATTCACTTCAACTCACCTCAACTCACCTTTTAGTGAATAGCCCTGTCATGAAGTGAGTCCTGACAGCCTGCCTGGCTGGGGTTCTTGGAGGGGCCTGAGGGCGCCAAACACCTCCCTGTAGATTAGGGACCCTGGCTTGTGTGCCATAACTCTATACTTTAATATTGTTAGTTAGTTATATTCTGTGAGTATATTGGTTTATGTGTTATGTTTAATTCTGTGAGTAGACCACTCTGAAGGGTTATGGTGTGTCAGTGACTAGAATTGATAGTTTACTCCAACATCCATTGTTCTGTATTAACTGGTAAACTGATTATGTTGTGTACATTATGTTTCTTACTGTGTGTCTACTCACTGTATGGTAACTTGGTTTGTAGTCTGAAAGTCTAATGTATTCCTAGCCCCAGTTAGTTGGAGAACTATGTTAGTTCCATCCCCCATTGTATACTAATGTCTGTGATGTCATGTTTATGTCTTTTTATAAGTCTGTGTTGTTTGACAAATAAAAGAGTTGATCATTCTTGCTGTACCTAACTGCTAGATGTCCTGTCTATATGGGTACAAAGAGCAAGGGTCCAGGAAAGACTTGCTGGGTGAATGCTGAGCTTTAATCCGGGGCTAAGGGGGTGATTTCACACAACGGACAGAGGGTCTACTACATCCGGTAGACGGTCCATTACATTAGAGAGGAGATAACACAGAAGGGGGGATGAGAGAAGTGAGAACACAGAAGGAGGGATGAGAGAGGAACATACACACGCATGGGGCTATTCATTCAAAGGTGAGTTGAAGTGAATGGCAGGTGAGTTGAAGTGAATATCAGGTGAGTTAAAGTGAATAGCAGGTGAGTTGAGGTGATAGAAACATTTCAACTCAGCAATTCAGCTATACATTGTGCAGAAACAAACCAGATGAGTTAATTTAGCGGGGGTACTAACCAGGTTTGTTCCTGCACAATGTATGGCTGAATTGGTTGAAATGTTCCTCTCAACTCACCTGCTATTCACTTCAACTCACCTGCTATTCACTTCAACTCACCTCAACTCACCTTTTAGTGAATAGCCCCAATAGAGTCAGTCACATACACAGAAAACACACACACACATGTCAGCAGTGTTTTGTTGTTTAAGATAAAAAGAAAGTACATCTATCAATATGGCATTCAAATATTATAAAAGCAAGGGATCAGCATTATCATTTATAGAGTACACAGATGTCAACCAAGCCTTTTAAAAGGCAATTAAAATGGCTAAATTGGAAAATGGGAAAAGGTTTGCTAAGGAGAGTAAAACTAACCCCACATTTTTATATAAAAAAGTATATAAATGGAAAAAAGCTAAAGGCAGAAAATGTTGGGCTCTTGTTATACCAAATAGGAAATTTGGTTAATGAGGAGAGAAAACAGACATCATAAATACTTTTAAACATGGGGTTGGCAGACACAGGAACAAGTGCTTAAGCAATTCAACTCTGTTAAAATGGGCAAGGCCCCAGGGCCAGATGGTATACACCCAAGGGTCCTTAGAAAGTTAAGCATAATTCTGTCCATACCACTATTTTTGATCTTTAGGGATTCTTTCAGTTCAGGTATAGTGCCAACAGACTGGCGAAAGGCAGATGTCATTCTAATATTTAAAAAGGGATCAAAATCTTTGCCGGGTAATCATGGGCCAGTGAGCTTGACATCTGTAGTGGGGAAATTATTTGAAGGATTGCTAAAGGTATACACTCAAGAATACATCTTGAATCAGAATATAATTAGTAAAAGTCAACATGGTTTTGTGAAAGACAGGTCTTGTCAAACAAACTTATACTTAACATTCTTTGATGAAGTCAGTAACAATATAGATCTAGTTGTGGCAGTTGATGTGATCTATTTAGACATTGCTAAAGCATTTGGTACAGTTCCACAACAAAGGTTACTCTTCAAATTGAGAGAAATAGGTTTGGGGGCAAATGTATGGATTTGGATTGAAAATTGAAAAATCAGGGGTCTGTTTTAGGCCCTCTTCTTTTTAATTTGTTTATTAATGATCTCCCAAGTTGTGTTGGGAGCCATGTCTCAGTGTTTGCTGATGACACTAAATTACATAATACAGACTAATCTTGATATTTGTTCTTAACAGGAAGATCTGGACAGAGTGGGGGACTGGGCATTTAAGTGGCAAATGAGGTTCAGTATAGACAAATGTAAAGTTATGCATTATGGGAAAAATAATAACAAAGCAACATATACTTTAAAGGGAAGGGATTCTTTATGTTAAGGACAATAAAGTTATGGAACTCACTGCCAAGAGAGGTAGTGCTATCTGTCACTTACCCGGTCTCCACTCGTCACACAGTGCCTCCTTCCTCAAGCATCCTGTTGTTGTTATGGAGGCCATGTTTTTGGAGTCCGCTTGCTGTCTATGCAGACTCCAAATAGATGCACTTTAGATTCCTTTTTTTTGTTTCTATCACTTAGGAACCTTTTCAATCCTGTTTTATTTTATATATATATTTTAGTTTTTTGTACTTTTTTTCTCACTCTTCAGTACCTCCCTCCTGACACACCCCACTCCTCCTCTATTGGCCTATGCTAATCACTTCCTATATTTATTCACCTGTTCAAACATTTTCTAGTTGCTTGTGTCTATTTTTTGGGCTATTGTTATTTTGTCTGTCTTCTGCCTCGACCACCGGCTTGTTTTTGACTCTGCTTGATCTCTGCCTGCCTCGACCCCTGGTTTGTTCTTTGACTCCGCTTGATCTCAGCCTTCCTCGACCCTCGGCCTGTTTTCTGTCGGCGCTATTTCCTGTCAGCATTGTCTCCTGTTCTACTCAGTGTGTTTCAACTACCCATTCCTTTTTACCTCTAGGTTGTACTTGTGCTGCACACGCCCCTGGCAAAACATTATCCTGGGCTCAACCTTCAGGTATATATTTGTTAGGGTGAACACACATAGTACTTCCCAAGAGGTGATCTTGCAACAAGGGTCCCTCCTCCTGGGTGTCACCGGTTACACCATTACACAATCAACTACAATAGATGCATTTAAAAATGTTCTGGATCTTTTTTGTTTTGTTTAGAAAAGCAGGACATACAGTGCTATTAATGATAGAATATGCATTAATTATAGAGCTTCTTGATCTAAAGAGAAATCTGATTGCCCTTTGGAGTGAAGAAGGAATTTTCCCCCTAGGTGGCAAAAATCAGAAATGTTGCCATTAATATGCCAGTATTATTTTGCCATTAATAAGCCACAAACAATTAGACCATTAATATGCCAGTATTATTTTGCCATTAATAAGCCACAGCCAATTTGCCCAATAATATGCCACTATTATTTCCCCAATAATATGCCAGTGTTATTTTGCCATTAATATGCCAGTATTATGTTGCCATTACTATGCAACAGCCAATTTTCCCAAGAATATGCCAGTATTGTTTTGTCTTTATTAAGCCACAGCCAATTTGACCAATAATATGCCAGTATTATTTTGCCATTAATAAGCCACAGTCAAGTTGCCCAATAATATACCAGTACTATGTTTCCATTAATAAGCCACAGTCAATTTGCCCATTAGTATGCCATTATTATTTTGCCATTCATATAAAACCCTTTCCCCATCCCTGTACTCACCTCCTGGCTGCTCTGTGTCCCCGTCTGTCTCCTCCGTGCTGGCTTTCCTTCCTGCGCGGCAGAGGGAAATACAGTCACTGGATATGACGTGATGTCATATCCAGTGGCAACGATTTTTTTAAAAAACTTTTTTTTACTTTTTTCTTAATTTTGACAGCCGCATCCTGCAGATAAACCTATGTATGACAAAAGGTTTATTGAGGATTCTTGTAGTCAGCATCCCCAATGGCTTCAAGGGATTGCTAAAACAATTACTTATAGGAATTAGGCACCGTTGCTTAGAGTTAAATCAATACAAAGAACAGGCAAACTTCTTTAAAACAAAATGCAAGTCAACATGTTATACTGCTGTTTGCTTGATAAATAAAAGAGAAGTGGAAAAATGTACAAGATGCCTTCTGCTGTAACAGCGTAATCTGATTGAGTAGACTTACTGGGCCACTATTTCTGTAAATATTCTCTTTAGACTATTGTTGCCCTCTGACCTGAAAGAACCAGTATTCAATATACAAGAAAAATCTCACTGACAATGTACATTGTGGGTGTAATTTCATGCAATAAGAAAAAAATTACCCAGCCTTTCACTGATTACTAATCCCACGTATCCCCAACTGGTAAGCTAATTTCTCAAACATGCACCTAGAGATTCATTGTATTCTTTGTTTTAATGAAAATATTGAACATTACTAAAGTTACCTGCATTTTTATATTTTATTTTAAGAGATGTTATATCTTTGTATTGCTTCACTACAGAGCATATTAAATACAGAATAACTTGGTAAACCTAATCATACTGAGGGTTAAATGAAGTGCCTGACATGAGACCTTGCAGTATGAGATCTATTATGCTACTGAAAAGCAAAAATCAGTGATTCAAAATCCATTGATTATTGATTGCATTGTATGTAGCAGAGAAGGTGAGAGGAGAGACAGAAGTGATATTGCATTTATGAGTGGTTACTGGGGCTGAACTGAACTGCTTATTTCAGAAAATGAGCCTTTCAACACATGAAGGCATCTTGGTCAGATAAATAAAGGGTCTGCACTTTTCCCAGAAGAGAGCCCTTAGCTTGATGATCAGCTTTACCAATCCCCATATTCACAGCTATAATCAACTCCTGCTCGCTCCAGAATTCACAGCCATAATCAGTCTCACCCACTCCAGAATTCATAGGAATAATTACTATTACCAGTGAGAGAATCAGAGATTAAAAGGAGCATGCCCAACTCTCCGCCAGCAAATGTAAGGACCCTGCATGAAGCACAGTTACTTCAGGTCATGGGCAAACTGAATTAAATATGTGAGATAGATATTGTGAAGAATGGGTACATGGGAAGTACTCATGCATACTGACAATTATGATCTGGACTCAGCATTCAGTGTACACATAAAAACACAGCATTTGCACAGTCTAAAAACTTAAAAACATAGAATGTGTCAGCAGATAATCATTTGATCCATCTAGTCTGTCCAATTTTCTAAATACTTGCATTAATCCCTGGCCCTCATTACATATATAGGATAGCCTTATGCCTATACCACACATGCTTAAACAACTTCACATCTACCACTTGTGCTGGAAGGCTATTCCATGCACCCAGTACCCTCTCAATAGAGTAATACTTCCTGATATTACTTTTAAACCTTTGCCCCTCTAATTTTAGACTATGCCCTCTTGTTGTGGGCAAGTCTCTGGCCTATTTATTTTAGGGGGGCCTGGGAACCATATGGCAGGCTTCCAGCCGCATTCATATTAGCAGGGGGACTAAGAGCCATTTAGCAGGTTCCCAGGCCCGTTCATTGTAGTGGGAGGCCCAGAACATCGTGCCCTGGGCTCCCATATTTATTATCATGTCAGGGGCATAGGCAGTCCCTATGCAAAAAAAGCATATCAGTAAAAACTGGTCAGAAGAAGCAAAAGGGGCCTGACAGCAGCAGCTGAAAAAACAGACACTGTAACATCACTTACTTCTGACCACCAAAAGCAGCATAATGCACTGCCATAAGCAGGACTATACTCTGCCAGCATAGAAAAGAAACAAGCCATAAATCTCTCTTGTGTCTCTGTGATCAACCAACCAGCACTTACAGCTTGGACTTACTCTGGGAAATAATCCCTTTACAACACTCTTCCTGCAATGCCCATACACAAGGTGTTAACAATAGAAATCATCAGGCAAAGAATCACCAAATATATATCTACCCCTGCAGAAGACCTTGCAGTGAAACGCGTTGGGTGCTCCATCTTGCATGTCACATAAAGATTAGATAGGATATATTCTTTATCTTTTTATATGTCTCATGTATACCACTATTCTCGAATTTTAGTGTTAAAGATGGATAGTTAGTTAAAAAAGGAAGGGAAGTGTGGGGAAAGAAGGCATGTAATTAATTTGGAGTAATGGTTTGGTATATTTTAAATAGTGTACATATACATACATGCAGACCATTATACAACAGAGACAATACGAGACAACATATATGTTCACATTAGCAATTAATTGCTAAAACAAAGCAAATTATTTGCTGAAACAACGTTCCCTAGAATTATAATACAGGAATTCCATGATCTCTTTACGAAATTTGTGTTGAGTTGGAAAAAAAACAGGATATCCTTCTTAAATACGTCATATAGTCTAAGAGATGGGGATATGTCCTTCCCAGATATTTATACCACCTATCAATCTATCATGGCAGACAATAACTTAGGAGGAAGCGGATTTTTATCATACAAAAGGGATAAAACACTTATAGTAAAGACAAAATTATTTAAAAAATTATTATTTTTATTTATATAGGAGGAGACAGGAGAAGGCTGAAAGGAATACATAAATGGGAATCAGAATTAGAGATGGAATACTCTTTAGATGAATAGATACATACATTCAGTTTGATGAGGAAAGCAGTTCATGCGATCACTATATATGAGTTATACTTTACATATATGGTACCTGGTCCTGGAAAAACTGTCTAAATATCAGGATTTGGAGGATGGCCTCTGCTGGAGATGTGGAAAGGAAACAGGTTTGCAGTTTCACATCTGGTGGCACTGTTCTAAACTAGCTGATATTAAGCGGAAACGTATGGATATTATTGAACAGCTTATCCACACTCCAGTAGAGATATCCCCACAAACTTTTTTTTTTTACCTGGATCTCCCATGGATTAAAAAGACAAGAAACATATTGATCATACATATCTACATGGCAATAAAAATGTGTATAGTAAAATCGTGGAAATTATCCCAACCTCCAGTATGGATAGAGATCATAAGTCAAATCAACTTTCAGAGATTCATGGAACTGCCAATATATGAGAATCAGGGGCTAAGATCACTGTATTATGAAATTTGGATCCCTTGGGCGCGTATTTCAGATCACTTATGAGTCCGACCCTGGTTGTCCCACCTCCCCTCACCTGGGTGCCCATCCAGCCTATGTATGGTACGAATATAAGAGTGAATGTTGCGTGTATTGTGTTTTTTTTCGTGTCCCACCTATAAGATATCACGGAAGATGTAATATAACCAACGGTATCTAATATAATATAAATATGTTTGCAACTTGGAGGAGTGAGGGGGTGGGGGAGAGAGAAGAGGAAAGCAAAAGGACAATAACTGTATAGGCAATGAATTACATAACAGCTTGAGAAAGCACAAGGTGTTTACAAGCATGTATATAGCAAGCATATAAACCCCACCTCCCCACATCTTCCTCTGATATATAGAGTGGTCTACATAGCAATTGTTGTTGTATTGTTGTATGGTCCTTTTGGGTACTGACCATATGAAGAGATTAATCGCATTAGACGCACTTATTGCTATGTACAAAAATCTGAGTCACAGTTGATATGTGTTTTATATGTATAATGGTTGTAATTTGTATTGTTTGTCTTTTTGATACTGTTTATACCAAAAATTTAAAAACAAAAGAAAATGTTTTCAATAAAGATTGAAATTTAAAAAAAAAAATGATGTCCAGAATGATGAATAAACATGTATTTCAATACTAATTTTATTTAGATTTTCAAATTTTTTTATGGGAATTTAGTTATAGAAATCTGTATTAATCATGCACTGTTGATGTCCGACTAACAGCAGCCCTAATCCTAGCTAAAAATGCCATTGGTGCTATTATATTACCTCATGAAATTAAATATGTCCACCCCCAACTTAACTTTCTGCATTGTATGTGGTTCTCTGCATTAAAAAGTTGGACAACAGTGATGCAGATAATAAATAGATCAATCTGTTTCAGTTACCAATAGAACAAGATTGAACAAGATGATTTTTAAAAGTGACATGCAGTACATCATATTTTAAATTCCCTGTCAATTTTAACAATGCCTAAAGGCAAACAGTGACACAATAAGCATTTTTAATGACCACCACATCTCATGTGCTGCTCTGAAGCCAACTCAACATTAGATTTGCAGGAGCATTGAACACTGCCTGTGCCAGTTAGAGTATTCAGTTTTTCCTCCATCTATTTTCTTCAGAAAGAAAAACAAATCTGGTAAGGACATCATGAATGTAGCTTATAATTAAAGGACATTACCACAATGACTCTAAACAGGTGAGTTGAGGTAAATGGACATTTCATTTCACTGACTTAATTATATATTTATGGTTGTCACCTGGCCGGTATTGGGTTGAGTCTATGGAGGTGCTAGCATGGCTAGTATTTTTTTTTTTTTCAATAAAAGGTTAGCTATTTTTAGAAGGACTCAGCTGATCATGGCTGACTCTGTGTCCAATTTTACCATCCTTTTAGTGCACACCTAGTGGTCATAAGTCAGTAGCTATCGGCACTCAATAAATGTGGGCAGCTGCCATGCTGGAAAATGATCAGGCTTTGTATTTATGTCACTGTCTCTATTTTGTGACAGAAGACTATAGCCATGACCTTGTGATCATCTGTGATAATTATTATGAGATAATAATGTATGTCAAAAATTTTAATAGAAGGAGGCTGACATGGTGTATTTAATTCTGGGTCAGATGGGTCAAATCATCTATTCAAAGTAGCCCATCAGACTATTCTGATGGCACAACCATCTCTCTCCTCTTCCTTCCCATGTCTGTCTTTGTATGCTCTTCTTTCACATGTCTGTCTCTCCTCTTCCTTCCAATGTCTGTCTGTCTCCTATCGCTTTCCATGTCTGTCTCTCTCTCTTCTTCCTTCCCATGTCTGCCTGTCTCTCCTCTTCCTTCCAATATCTGTCTGTCTATCCTCTTCTTTCCCATGTCACTCTCTTCTTTCTCATATCTGTCTCTCTCCTCTAACTCATAGCTGTCTCTTTTCAACCTCTACCCATCTGCATTCTCTACTCTCCTCATCTGTGTTTTCCCCATCTCTGTTCTCTTCTCTCTCTGTCTGTGTTCTCTTCTCTACCCCATCTGTGTTCTCTCCTCCCTTCAGTGTTCTCTCATCTCATTCCGTCAGTGTTTTCTCTTCTCCTCCATCAGTGTTCTTTCTTCTCCCCCTGTCAGTGTTCTTTCTTCTCCCCCAGTCAGTGTTATTTCTACTCCCCCAGTCAGTTTTCTCTCTTCTCCCCTATCAGTTCTCTCTCTTCTCCCCTATCAGTGTTCTCTCTTCTCCCCATTAGTGTTCTCTCTTATCCGCCGTCAGTGTTCTCTCTTCTACCCCATCAGTGTCCTATGTTCTCCCCCATCAGTGTCCTCTCCTCTCTCCTCCTGTGTTCTCTCCTCTCTCCCCCATTCTCTCCTCTCCCCCGTTCTCTCCTCTCTCCCCCCTCGCCCGTGTTCTCTCCTCTCCCCCCTCACCCCTGTGTTCTCTCCTTTCTCCCCCCTCCCCTTGTGTTCTCTCCTATCCCCCCCTTCCCCGTTTGGGTGATACAGTCCCTTTATATTGTGTGTCACAAAGTCCAGTGAATATCCACCATAGCCACCTGGTACTTACCTCTGTATTTGAGCCTTTTGACTAGTCTCAAAAATCTATTTACTTCCATCTATTTTTTCTTGCTCCCTGGGTCTAAATACTAGTCCTTCCTCAACAATGAAACCAGATTATCCAAAACATGTGGGGCAGCTGAATCCCTCGAGCCAAGGTAAGACTGGTCTGATGTGCACATGGTAAGGCCTCTTCTGCAATGGCACTTAAAGTGTCTTTTAAATAATGAATGAAATGAAAGACATGCATTTTAACCTATGTGAATAGAAGTTAGGAACAAAAATCTTTACAGTTCGTATTAACATCCATTGGGGGTACTGTTCTTATAAAACATTAGTCACACAAAATGCAAATACAATAATATGGTACATTTTTCATTTACATCACGTATTTACTTTTTTTCATTCATGGCAGTCGTTTAGAGCATTCCTCTTTGTTTAAATAATTATTATGCAAATTATATTGTTTAGTACATGCCTCCCATTATGTGATGTTTTAATGTAGCACAAAACAGTTATTAATTCGTACAAGACTTCATTTCGGGCTTTGTATTAATTTGTATTTCCTGTACCAAGCACGCATGTCACTATTCAAGAGTTTGTTTTCTCTGCTGAAATGTGTTCCAAGAAAAGGATTTGAGACTTTTCACTAACCACCTCATGATGTTTAAGGCAAAAGTCTCTGTCAGGAATGGAAACACATAGACAAGATCATACTCCCCAACTCTTCCACTGTCGCCCAGCTCGAGCTCTGTAATGCTTTTTGTGACATAGCTACAGTTCGGCAGGACAATGGGATTCAGGGCTGCAAATTCCTGGTCATGGTCACATTATCCAGTGTCTTGTACACCAAAGAATGCCTACTACAAGTTGTGCAGCATTGTGCATTTGGAAAAATAGTAATGGAAGGAGAAATAATCGAAGCTATTTTTGAGACTAAACTCAGGTGCCGAATTTGACTTAGTCTCAAAAATAGCTTCGATCATTTTACCTCCCATTACTTTCAATGGGGATGATTTGAACCTGGAATTTTTTTCTATGTAAAACCCAGTTCCCGAATTTAACTTAGTCTCAAAATGAAAGGAGTGAATTTTAGTGAATAGACCCATATAGGTGGAATTGCTCCTTTAAAGTGAATGAACGAGCTTAATATGTGGCCATATAAGGTGAATATCTCAGTAATAAAAAACAAATATTTTGGTTTTCCATGAAATAATGTATACAAGGGTCTATGTTTATATACTTTATACATATATATTCAAGGTCATGACAATTATCTCTCAAGGGGACTTTTTATAACACAGCTGTGAAGAAGATACCGAAGGAGACTCTGAGATTAAAAGTAAGAAGGTCTCAGATACAACAAAATAAAGGATTATCTACAGATAGAGATATGGAATGTATTATTTAGAAATGTTATATCAGCCCATATACTAAGTACATTCAAAACTGAGTCAGGATGTGAATGTTCTGAAAACAGAACGCTTTACAATTTTGAACATTTTAATTAAACAATGTTATTGATCCAAAGAGAAATCTTGATGCTATGGTGATCTAGGAGCAGTTGAAGTGTATTGATTTATATCCCTCTATATTTGTGTGTTTGGCAAATAATCACTTTACCAATGTAAATAACTAACATTCAGTATAGATTATAAATGTTTACTGCAAAACTAAAATCAAAACTAAATTGTTAAGAGGTTAGGTGTAGTCTGCAAAAATTATTTCATATTGTTATATTACGAGCCTAATCTATGTTATAACAGAATATAATTAGTAAAAGTCAACATGGTTTTGTGAAAGACAGGTCTTCTCAAACAAACTTAATAACATGCTATGAAGAGGTCAGTAAAAATATAGATCTAGGTGTGGCAGTTGATGTGATCTATTTGGATTTTGCTAAAGCATTTGATACAGTTCCACACAAAAGGTTACTCTACAAATTGAGAGAAATAGGATTGGGGCAAATGTATGTATTTGGATTGAAAATTGGCTAAAAGATAGAACACAGAGGGTTGTTGTAAATGGTAAAGCTTCAAATTGGACCAGGGTAGTGAGCGGAGTACCTCAGGGGTCTGTTTTGGGACCTCTTCTTTTTAATCTGTTTATTAATGATCTCCCACGTTGTGCTGAGTGCCATGTCTCAGTGTTTGCTGATGACACAAAATTAGGTAAGGTAATAAAGACTAATCTTGATGTTTTTTCTTTACAGGAAGATTTGGACAGAGTAGGGAACTAAAAATTTATGAATGGAGACTCTGTCTCTGTTTAGAGAAAGCCAATAGTACTATTACATGCATTTCAAATGCCGAAAGTCTATAAACCGAACGTTCGGTTTATAGGCTTTCGGTTTATGGAATAGCAATAGGATTATATGAATTCCATAAGCCGAAAGTCTATAAACCGAACGTTCGGTTTATAGACTTTCGGCTTATAGAAAACGTATAGTAGTATTGCCTTTCTATGAACCCATTCATAATTCTTAGGGGTTTTTGCCTTCTTTTGGATCAAAAGCTGGAATGATAGGTATATGGGTTGAACTTGATGGACTTGTGTCTTTTTTCAACCTAAATTACTATGTTACTATGTATGTGAATAGGTGGTAGTGCTAGGTGCTACTCAATATTGAAAATATAATTGTGAAAATTTAAAGAAATGCAGCTCACTAGTCAGTGGAAAGACACCTCTGTTTTCCACAAATAGATCAGGTGAAGAAAGTGAGAAAAGGAGCGCAATACAAATTGATACCGTCTAATGATAGTATAATATGTGAATATCAGTGAGCAAAAAATTAGTGAACAAAAAATTATGATACTTATATTCAGATAACTTGATTGTAGATCTCGTGAAATGTTCATAAACAATGGAGACAAAAAGAGAAAAAAATAGTGCTTTCCGGTTGGGCAATAACAATGGGGATGAGGGTAATAGGAGTAGTACTCACAAGGTTGGAGCAGATTTACTGCTCTATGTATGTGCAGTAGGGAAGATCCCTAGGCATATGTAGGGAACACCAGCCTCTTTGTACTCCACTGTATGTCCAGGTAGGGTATTTAGGTGAACTTCCCGAATTACATACAACAAGAAAAAAGAACTCTCATGGTGTAGTATATAAAACAGTATACATTTTAATAAAACAATGAAGAGGCTTACTTAAAAACGATGTGAGTACAAGAATTGACTCACTAAAAGCGCTTGTATACTGCACGGAGAAGCCAGGCGAAAGGATCAAATAGCTGTATGTGAAGGAGCAGTGTCCAGAGAGCGTTTGGAGAGCGAAGTCCCTGAGCATCTACTCACTATGCCAGCCAGAGATCAAATGCGAAGAAGTTGCGGAGAGGAGGGGGCGTGTCCTACGCGTTTCGCCGGGTGTGGCTTCATCAGGTGCACATCCTCCTCCTCTTGACGTCCGTCTTATATAGTGATCGTATGGACTTGCCTCCTCCCCGCTGTAGGCTGTGTTTAATTGTACGTTGATCATCTGGTGTAACCCTTTCTTTGATGGCTTCATGGGTGTGTGAAATATTCAGCAGATACAGATATATACAGCAAAAAACTCTGCCACTCGGGACTAATAAATCACGCAAAAGCGTGTATTTATCTCTATAGATGTGAAGGGGTAAAATCAATATTTTGAACGAATAAAAACAATATTTTAATCTTAATTATTTAAAAACGTAGTGTTGAATCATATATGTCCCTGTGCAGTGTTATGTCCATTGAGGCAACCAAATGTTGTTAAAGGAATATATATATATATATACACAGCGGCCACTAATGGCATACAATTACCTGTTAAAACCTGTTACATTTATTGGGATATAGCCATATGTATCGAAGTGCATATATTAGAAGATACAGAATATTATAAATAGATGTATACAGCAAATGCAATTTAATCATTTCATAGAGTCATAAAAAGAGGGGGACAAAAAATACACATAGATGGTTAATACATATATATATAGATATTATAAATAGAGACAATTCATTGGCAGTGTTGTTAATGTGGAGACATAAGGAGGAAGCTAAAGAACTAAGAAAAAGACATTTCATACGGGGAGAAGATCGAGGAAAGTGTATGTGTATATTGTGGTGGCTGCAAAGAGGGGAGAAGGAGAAGAAGAAGGAAAAAGAAAAGGGGGAGGTAGAGAAAAAGAAAAAGGGGGAGGTAGAAAAAAAGGAAAGGGAAATAGAAGGAGGAAAGAAGAGAGAAAAAAGAAAGAAAAAAGGAAGAGAAGAGGAGAAGAAAAGGAGAAAAAATGGGTTATATTTGAACGAGAAAAGAGTTAATGATAGGGGATTAACTTCTATAGAAAATTATAAAGATCAAACTCAATATTTAATCCCATAGGTTTTAAGGTTTTTAGGGTGTATACCCATTTCATTTCTGTTTTACCTAATGTTTTAACAAAGTCTTCCCCTCGCCAGTGTTTTTTAAGTTGGATTATTCCTATGAAATGTAGTTTTCCTGGGTCTGCGTTATGGTGGGTACTGAAGTGGGCAGACACACTGTGGCCCATATACTTATTTCTGATGTTGTTCATGTGTTCTCCTATTCTCTTGTATAGAGGTCGGGTTGTGCGTCCCACATATTGTAAGCCGCATGGGCATGACATAAGGTAAATAATATTATTAGATCTACATGTGATTAATGTTTTTATTTCATATTGTTTTGGGTAATATCGAGAGGAAAAATGTGTTATCTTGTTTCCCACCATAACTCGACTGGATGTGCATGCTCCACATGTTTTGCATCTATAGAAGGCATTTGTTACACCAAAAGGGTTCTCTTTTTTAGTGTTGGTGTCTTTAATGAAACTTTTACTTAATGTTGATCTGACATTTGGAGCTCCTCTAAATGAGATATTAGGTTGTTCTGTTAATATATTTTTAAGTATTGGGTCTTTCAATAGTAGGTTCCAATGTTTATGAAAGATCTTTTTTAAGAATTTATGGTCTTGATTGAAATCTACTATTATAGGTATCCTTTCTGCTGTGCTTGTACTTTTTTTAGGTATAGGTGTCTCTTGATTTTTTCCGGCCTCCGAGAGTGCCTTTAGGATAAGTGCATCTGGGTATTTTTTGTCTCTAAAGTTTTCACTAATCTTAATTGCTTGTTCTAAATAGACCTCATGTTCTGTGCAGTTACGTTTTAACCTAATAAATTGATTCTTGGGGATGTTTGTGAGCCAGGGGGAGAAATGGCCACTGTCAAATCTGATGTAGCTATTTACGTCTACGTTTTTAAAGTGTGTTTTAGTTTTAAGTGTATTATTTTCTATATAGATTTCTAAATCCAGATAGGTTACTTTTTGTTTACTGTATTCATGAGTTAGTTTTATGTTCCAATTGTTTGTATTCAAATAATTCAAGAAGGACTCTAGGGTCTCTTCATTAGCTCTCCAGATAAAGAATATATCGTCTATGTATCGGGTGTAGGACACCAGGTTCGCAACCCAGCTATGGGAGCCATACACGAAAATGTCCTCCCAGAAAGACATGTATAGGTTTGCATAGCTGGGGGCGAACCGGGTGCCCATGGCTGTACCTTGTAGTTGTAAATAGAAGGCCTCTTGGTACCAAAATAAATTGTTGGTTAGAATCCATTTGATGCTGTTTAATATAAATTCCTTTTGTGTCTCAGGCAATGTGGATTCTCTATCTACAAAAATTGTGCTGCCTCACATATGTTACTATGTATGTTGCCTGGGGAATGATGATTAATATCAAACTTTCAGGGCACAGGGGACTACTTTGTACCTGGGGTCAGGTAAGTCACCACAGTGTAAGTGTATGTATTTGCACTCTTTGTGTGGAGAGGCTGTAGGATTGGTAGGACAACAGTATCACCTTTGCCATTTGAGTACTCAACTTCCCTTTGTACATGTTCAAGTAAAGGTTCCAATTATTCAACATCAAATATCTGAGTTTTCTACCTTGATCCAGTACAGCAAATGTTTGTGTGAAGTACCATTATTCACTGGGTGGAGGCAATATTGATCTACATATCTTTGGAGGCTCATGGCTCCAGGTCATGATCTTCGGTACCTGATACCCCAAGTTTACCAGGCTGATCCCCAGGGGGCATAAGTTATCTAAAACTCTAATACTTTAGAATATTGAATGTGTCATTATCAGTTGTGAAATGAGGCCCATAGTTATAAACATAAATGGCAGGTTAGTGAATTGTATCACTAGAAGGTTTGGATGTGTAGGGAGCACTAGGGTGCACTAGACTCCATATGAAATATGTGTTTGACTGCAGGGGCGTCACTAGGGTTGGTGTCACCTGGTGCGGAAACTCATGGTGTCACCCCGCTGGATTTCCTCCAATACAATGCAAACAGATTACTTAGTAATGCCAGTAAGATGGCCTATTAACTATGCCACACACAGGAGCCCCATAAATTATGCCACACACAGGAGCCCCATAAATTATGCCACACACAGGAGCCCCATAAATTATGCCACACACAGGAGCCCCATAAATTATGCCACACCAGAGCCCCACTATTTATGCCTCACCTGCCCAATTAATTATGCCACACAAAAGAGTCCCTTAATTATGCACACAAAAGAGTCCCTTAATTATGCCACACATGGGGCTCGATAAATATGCCACACACAAGCGCCCCATAATTATGCACACATGGAACCACCAATAATTATGCAACACACAGGAGCCCCACGAGGTGACAATTGTACAATTATAGATACCAGTAATATTGTGCCACTCAGAGCCCAGTAATATTGTGCCAGTCAGATACCAGTAATATTGTGCCATTCAGATACCAGTAATATTGTGCCAGTCAGATACCCGGAATATTGTGCCATTCAGAGCCCAGTAATATTGTGCCAGTCAGATACCCGGAATATTGTGCCATTCAGAGCCCAGTAATATTGTGCCAGTCAGATACCAGTAATATTGTGCCAGTCAGATACCAGTAATATTGTGCCACTCAGAGCCCAGTAATATTGTGCCAGTCAGATACCAGGAATATTGTGTCATTCAGAGCCCAGTAATAGTGTGCCACTCAGAGCCCAGTAATAGTGTGCCAGTCAGAGCCCAGTAATAGTGTGCCAGTCAGAGCCCAGTAATATTATGCCAGTCAGATACCAGGAATATTGTGCCAGTCAGAGCCCAGTAATATTGTGACATTCAGAGCCCAGTAATATTGTGCCATGCAGAGCCCAGTAATATTGTGCCATTCAGAGCCCAGTAAAAGTGTGCCAGTCAGAGCCCAGTAATAGTGTGCCAGTCAGAGCCCAGGAAAATTGTGCCCTTCAGATACCAGGAATATTGTGCCAGTCAGAGCCCAGTAATAGTATGCCAGTCAGAACCCAGTAATAGTGTGCCACTCAGATACCAGTAATATTGTGCCAGTCTGAGGACAGGAACATTGTGCCAGTCAGAGCCCAGTAATATTGTGCCAGTCATAACCCAGGAATATCGTGCCAGTCAGAGCCCAGTAATAGTGTGCCAGTCAGAGCCCAGTAATAGTGTGCTAGTCAGAGCCCAGTATTATTGTGCCAGTCAGAGCCCAGTAATAGTGTGCCAGTCAGAGCCCAGTAATAGTGTGCCAGTCAGTGCCCAGTAATAGTGTGCTAGTCAGTGCCCAGTAATAGTGTGCCAGTCAGTGCCCAGTAATATTGTGCCAGTCAGTGCCCAGTAATAGTGTGCCAGTCAGAGCCCAGTAATATTGTGCCAGTCAGTGCCCAGTAATAGTGTGCCAGTCAGTGCCCAGTAATAGTGTGCCAGTCAGAGCCCAGTAATATTGTGCCAGTCAGTGCCCAGTAATAGTGTGCCAGTCAGTGCCCAGTAATAGTGTGCCAGTCAGATAGCAGGAATATTGTGCCAGTCAGTGCCCAGTAATAGTGTGACAGTCAGAACCCAGTAATATTGTGTCAGTCAGAGCCCAGTAATAGTGTGACAGTCAGAACCCAGTAATATTGTGCCAGTCAGTGCCCAGTAATAGTGTGCCAGTCAGTGCCCAGTAATAGTGTGCCAGTCAGAGCCCAGTAATAGTGTGCCAGTCAGGGCCCAGTAATAGTGTGCCAGTCAGATACCAGGAATATTGTGCCAGTCAGATACCATGAATATTGTGCCAGTCAGTGCCCAGTAATAGTGTGCCAGTCAGTGCCCACTAATAGTGTGCCAGTCAGTGCCCAGGAATATTGTGCCAGTCAGATACCAGGAATAGTGTGCCAGTCAGTGCCCAGTAATAGTGTGCCAGTCAGATACCAGGAATATTGTGCCAGTCAGTGCCCAGTAATATTGTGCCAGTCATATACCAGTAATATTGTGCCAGTCAGTGCCCAGTAATGTTGTGCCAGTCAGATACCAGGAATATTGTGCCAGTCAGTGCACAGTAAAAGTGTGCCATGCCAGTGCTCGTTTGAAGCCACCCTCCTCCCCTCCTTCCCCATCACTTACCTAATGGCTGATCCGTGTCGCCGGACGGACGCCTCCTCCGTGCAGTCTTCCCTCCTGCACGGAGGAGGGAAAGACAGCCTGCGGCTGCCAGGAAAAAAAAAAAAAGGTAAGTAGCGCGGTGCGGGGGGTGCCAGCAGCACGGGTGTCACCCCCGCTGGAGGTGTCACCCGGTGCGGTCCGCCCCCCCGCCCCCCCCTCGGGACGCCACTGTTTGACTGCATAGGTGGGAAGAGAATGTTCTTCAGGGACCTTGAAACAGGTTCTTTTTTTTCTTTTTTCTGCACCTGCCATGTCTGATTTTCTACAAATATTACCACCACTAACATAATATTTACTATAACTATATTATAATTAGTTATGCCACTGACCGTGACATGCGTCATATGCTTTGTTTTACTAAAATAGTAATATTGTGCCAGTCAGATACCAGGAATATTGTGTCATTCAGAGCCCAGTAATAGTGTGCCACTCAGAGCCCAGTAATAGTGTGCCAGTCAGAGCCCAGTAATAGTGTGCCAGTCAGAGCCCAGTAATATTATGCCAGTCAGATACCAGGAATATTGTGTCAGTCAGAGCCCAGTAATATTGTGCCATTCAGAGCCCAGTAATATTGTGCCATGCAGAGCCCAGTAATATTGTGCCATTCAGAGCCCAGTAAAAGTGTGCCAGTCAGAGCCCAGTAATAGTGTGCCAGTCAGAGCCCAGGAAAATTGTGCCCTTCAGATACCAGGAATATTGTGCCAGTCAGAGCCCAGTAATAGTATGCCAGTCAGAACCCAGTAATAGTGTGCCACTCAGATACCAGTAATATTGTGCCAGTCTGAGGACAGGAACATTGTGCCAGTCAGAGCCCAGTAATATTGTGCCAGTCATAACCCAGGAATATCGTGCCAGTCAGAGCCCAGTAATAGTGTGCCAGTCAGAGCCCAGTAATAGTGTGCTAGTCAGAGCCCAGTAATATTGTGCCAGTCAGAGCCCAGTAATAGTGTGCCAGTCAGAACCCAGTAATAGTGTGCCAGTCAGTGCCCAGTAATAGTGTGCTAGTCAGTGCCCAGTAATAGTGTGCCAGTCAGTGCCCAGTAATATTGTGCCAGTCAGTGCCCAGTAATAGTGTGCCAGTCAGAGCCCAGTAATATTGTGCCAGTCAGTGCCCAGTAATAGTGTGCCAGTCAGTGCCCAGTAATAGTGTGCCAGTCAGAGCCCAGTAATATTGTGCCAGTCAGTGCCCAGTAATAGTGTGCCAGTCAGTGCCCAGTAATAGTGTGCCAGTCAGATAGCAGGAATATTGTGCCAGTCAGTGCCCAGTAATAGTGTGACAGTCAGAACCCAGTAATATTGTGTCAGTCAGAGCCCAGTAATAGTGTGAAAGTCAGAACCCATTAATATTGTGCCAGTCAGTGCCCAGTAATAGTGTGCCAGTCAGTGCCCAGTAATAGTGTGCCAGTCAGAGCCCAGTAATAGTGTGCCAGTCAGGGCCCAGTAATAGTGTGCCAGTCAGATACCATGAATATTGTGCCAGTCAGTGCCCAGTAATAGTGTGCCAGTCAGTGCCCACTAATAGTGTGCCAGTCAGTGCCCAGGAATATTGTGCCAGTCAGATACCAGGAATAGTGTGTCAGTCAGTGCCCAGTAATAGTGTGCCAGTCAGATACCAGGAATATTGTGCCAGTCAGTGCCCAGTAATATTGTGCCAGTCAGATACCAGTGATATTGTGACAGTCAGTGCCCAGTAATATTGTGCCAGTCAGATACCAGGAATATTGTGTCAGTCAGTGCCCATTAAAAGTGTGCCATGCCAGTGCTCGTTTGAAGCCACCCTCCTCCCCTCCTTCCCCATCACTTACCTAATGGCTGATCCGTGTCGCCGGATGGACGCCTCCTCCGTGCAGTCTTCCCTCCTGCACGGAGGAGGGAAAGACAGCCTGCGGCTGCCAGGAAAAAAAAAAAAAGATAGGTAGCGCGGTGCGGGGGGGTGCCAGCAGCACGGGTGTCACCCCCGCTGGAGGTGTCACCCGGTGCGGTCCGCCCCCCCGCCCCCCCCTCGGGACGCCACTGTTTGACTGCATATGTGGGAAGAGAATGTTCTTCAGGGACCTTGAAACAGGTTCTTTTTTTTCTTTTTTCTGCACCTGCCATGTCTGATTTTCTACAAATATTACCACCACTAACATAATATTTACTATAACTATATTATAATTAGTTATGCCACTGACCGTGACATGCGTCATATGCTTTGTTTTACTAAAATAGTCAGTACATATATATTAATATACACTGATTAGCCATAACATTATAACCACCTATCTAATATTGTGTAAATACCTTTTTGATGCCAAAACAACCCTGACCCATAGAGGCATGGAATCCACTAGACATCTGAAAGTGGGCTGTGGTATCTGCCACCAAGATGATACAAAGATTTGCAGCAGGGTTGATGTTCCTGGAGGGATAAGCCAAATGGCAAATGATTTAACTAAACTAGAAAAATGTTTTGTTTTTTTAAATGAGAAAACAGATCATGGCAGTTAAAAGCAAGCATAAGTTTTACAAGTTAAATTAAAAAGTAAAAAAAAAAAAATGGTCAGAGCTTTGGCAACTGACATTTAATGTGAATATGCACCTTGTCGTAAAAACCCAAAAGCAGAATATATAATATTTGATACAGTCCTAACCTCAACATCTGAGGAAAGGGATTTAGGTAATAATTTCAGAGGACTTAAAGGTAGGTAGGCAATGCAATAGAGCAGCAGGAAATTCTAGCAGAATGCTTGGTTGCATGGGGAGAGGTATTAGCAGTAGAAAGAGGGAAGTGCTTATGCCATTGTACAGAGCACTGGTGAGACCTCACTTGGAGTATTGTACGCAGTACTGGAGACGAAATCTCCAGAAGGATATTGATACGTTGGGCTACTAAACTGGTTCATGGGTTGAAGGATAAAACTTAAGTCCTATGAGTTCTGAGGTGGGGCCTACATGGATCAGACTCATCCCATAGATGCTCGATTGGATTGAGGTCTGGGGAATCTGGAGGCCAAGTCAACACCTTGAACTCATTGTTGTGTTCCTCAAACTATTCCTGAACCCTTTTTGCTTTTTGGCAGGGTATATATATGCCAAAATTTGCCAGCCTATATATATGCTGGTTTTACCTTTTGGGGATCAGATATTTAACACTAAAAAATGTTGTTGGTACCATGGCGTGTAACCATCATCAAAAACCACAAGTATTACATAGTTTAAGGATGACATAGCAGGAAATATTTCAACATCACGGAAGATTATTAACACGTTCAGGATTTTTTTAAGATTGTAAGGTCAGGCTGCATTAAATAATTGAAAACCATGGGTTCAATTGTGATCAACATACAGTATATGGTATTTCACATGCTTACATTTTATGTTGCAAATATATAAACATTCTTGTATTTAAAATCACATAGTTTGCCCTAAAATAAAAAAATATACATTAAAATAACTGTAAAAAATTAGATTGTGCCAGCATCAACCCTTACAATTTACTGAAAGCATCACAGGAACAGAACTTTTAGAACAATCATCAAAATCCTTGGATGGAATATGGAATCCTTACCCATAATACACACCCTTGAAAGTGACTAACCCTTAAGAAATGCTTTTATGCACACAGAGCGGAATACTCTAATACCGAGCCTGAGTGACCTGCTTTATTGTGGATGGCTGCATACATCTCGCCTATTAAACAAATTGCAGCTTAGCAGAGAATTATTCACACACCCAAGGCCACTCCTGTCATTCAAACTGACTCACGATTGAGAGATAGGAAATCATTGCGCCCCATGAATAAGACCTATTCAGATCAGGATGCTGTAAGATAATGGATGTTCTCATTTCTCAAACCCAACACATTCCTTCAAATCAATCTCCTGGTTTGTTTTGTTTCATTTTATTTTTTACTCACACTGTGTTTCAGGTGCCGCAAAACTGTGTAAACATCTGAATGATGTCTAGTTTTGTAATCCTCAGATGTACCCTTTCAATACTGCAGCAATTCTTAAAAAAGAAAAAAAGCCCTGGCATAAGTCAATATGCGTGAAAAGTTACACAATGGCTTTACAGGTCAGACAGTGTTATTACAGAAGAAACTGTTTGTGATAAGATTAAAACACAAAGTCCTTTGGATGACTCTATGATCAAGAGGAAGCTTAAGCATATAGACTTTTAGAAGCTTTCTATCATGTTCTGTTGTATACACTAACCAATTTACTTAACATTCTGTGTTTTTACATGGACCATGAATTTTGTATTACATATTAGACATGTGCATTCGTTTTCGGACGAATGCATTTTCGGCCGAATATAGCATTTTCGTCCATTCGTCCAAAAAACGAATAACGAAAATGCTAAACTAACGAAAGCCGAATGAACGAATGGTTAATAAACAAAAATCATTCGTCCATTCGTGCTATTGGAATTCTATAAACCAAAATAGAGTCGGTTTATAGAATACCAATAGCATTACATACATTCCATAAACCGACATAATGAACGACTTTCGGTTTATGGAATGTATGTAATGCTATTGGTATTCTATAAACCGAAATGGAGTTGAAATAGGTCAATTCATATGAATGGGGACTCTATTTCGGTTTATAGAATACCAGTAGCATTACATGCATTCCATAAACCGAAAGTCTATAAACCGAAAGAGAGGTTAAAATAGGTCAATTCATACGAATGAATAAAACGTTTTCGTCTGAAAAGAATGCAGTAATAAACGAAATTCGTTTTGGAAGAAATAAATAAAAATTTTGTCCGAATGGACGAAAACGAAACGAAAATTTTAGTTTTGCACATGTCTATTGCATATTAAATATCATTGCAATAGCTCAAACAATTGCCATTTTTTTTTTAGCTCAGCTGTACTAGTCAGGTGGCTGAACTAGTAAACCAGGGCCAATAAACCCTCTGCTTGAATTTTTGAGGTTAGGACCCTGGAGGACAAAATATATGAGCAAAAAAAAAAACATAATGCCAATGAATGAAATGCAGAGGGAATACTAGAAGGGTTTAATGAGCAGGATAGAGGTTACCAAGGGTGTTTTAAGAACACATAGACTGTATAGTCAGAGGGATAAAGGATGGAGGATAGTTTGATGGGGGTACAGCTAACCATTGTATGTGATTAATATGAGAGATGTGGGGGACTAGGCTGTAAAGTGACATAAGCAGAAACACTGCTACATTTCCTTGTGGTACCCAATATGTTGGTGAGAACACACAACTACTAAGGAGAGATTTAGAGATTGTAGCTCCTAAGTCCTCATTGGGGTTCCTGACATTTTTATTATTTTTTATCATTCTAAGTCTGATGTCCTGACCATGATGAGTAGATATCCAAATAGCCTTCCAGCAGAACTGGTAGAGGTAAACACAGTCAAGGATTTTAAGCATGCGTGGGATAGACACAAGGCTATTCTAGTTATAAGACGGGAAAGGGGGAATAATTAAAGTATTAAAAAAAATTGGGCACAATTGGGACTAGATGGACCGAATGGTTCTTATCTGCTGACACATTCTATGTTTCTATCAGGGGGGATATGATAGAAACATTTAAATACATAAAGGGAATCAACACAGTAAAGGAAGAGAGTATATTTAAAAGAAGAAAAACTACCACAACTAGAGGACATAGTCTTAAAATAGAAGGGCAACGATTTAAAAGTAATATCAGGAAGTATTACTTTACTGAGAGGGTAGTGGATGTATGGAATGGAATATCATCTACCATGTGTGCAGCAAGCAGAACAAGATAGATCTATCTGTATATCTAAAGGTCTTAGTGAACAATGAGTTCAATCATGTTCAGTGGTCAGATGCAAGTATTTAATGTCCACCATTGCATTTTTCATTATAATGATTTTATTGTAAGCTTTGAGAGAGAGAAAGAGAAACAACATTGGGCAGCTACATGCTGTTGACATCCATAGTCAAAATTATAGATGTGTTATTTATGGTGGACTGTGCATTTCCACTTAGATTGGGTAATGGACTATATACCAAGTCTTTTTCGATATCTGGTTTTACTACCAGAATGTCAGACACAATCAGTTGTTTTCGTTTTTGTGTCTATAGGGTCTATTCACTAAAATGCGAGAATAGTTCCAGGAGGTTGACTTTCATTTTGAAACTAAGTCAAATACGGCAATACGAACTCAATCCCAAAAATAGCTTTGCTCACTTCACCTCCCATTACTTTCGATGGGAAAAATTCAAACCTGTTTTTTTTTTTTTTTTTTTGATGTTGTGTGCCGTATTTTACTTAGTCTCAAAATGAAAGTCGTCCTCCAAAGTTGACCTCCTTGAGCTCTTCTCGAATTTTAGTGAATAGACCCATTTGTGTGAGAGCCAAACATTAAGCTGTTTAAGTCATACATGTTTGGTCCTGAACAAGACATACAACGCTAGTGTTTGGAATGCAGCATAGTACAATAAGACATTGCATCATGAATTTCCATTGAAAAACCCTACGGGAAATTAATAGCACACCCAAGACTCTGCTATGTCTTGGTGAAATTTACACCATAGCTATTGATAATAACTTGACTGGCCATTAAAAAAATCTTGATGGCTTATGGAACCTAATTTTAATAAAGAGTTGGTTCAATATAGTACCATTGAAAATATGTAATAGCAGCTATATACTTGACTAGTGTTGTTGCCTCTGTACGCCAATGACATATTATCATAATGAAGCCCTCTTGCTTACCATAATTAAATTAATTTGCTCCAGTCATATGCCATACTATCCCTCTGAAGCACTGAAATATAAATATATGTATTTGGGCATATTGTCATTGCAATCACAGCGTCTCCCAGACAAACAAAGTAATATGGATAGTACAGCATTAAATTATAAAGGGAGTGCTGGATTCATTTTATTTTCCTCCATATCAATGATGTTGTCCATAAGGGACTATATATTTGGATTGTATGTGCTGAATCATTTTTTATTATTTATATTAGAAACGAAGCTATGCAATAAATAATGCATTTCTTTCAGTAAAATGTTCCTATAACTCTTATTGAGTATACAAGAGAGAAAAGCAAATTATTTTATTTAGACTGCTGTGTTAATTCTTTAATTAATGATATGCATTGTAGAGAAACTATAATAGTTCATCAACATGTGTATTTATGAGAAAGTAAATATGTAGCAGGGACAAAAGCTTCCTGGATTCATTCCCAGTACTTTACATTTGAGTGGTTTAATTTTGAGAGGTGTACATACAGGTTCAGGTAGCTAGAACTATATAAGGTTTATCCACTTAGATACACAATGAATTGCTTTTTATAGAATCTATAACCAGTGTGTGGAATCATATGGCACTATCCTTGCTGCTATACTTAGCATGTGTTTATATTCTTAGGTCAGGATGATTTAACTATTGGACATTTGTTACACTGACTAATATTATCGGTCACATTCTTACTGGGAATTCAGAAGCTTGTCAGCAAAGGAATAGCCAATACCAGTAACTTGTCAATCCCATCCCTGTGGTCCAGTGCTGGGCCTAACGATAATCATCATTCGTCCTCATTGCTGAGTGTAAGCTTTCATTTCAAAGTGGTACTTTGACTTCTTTCCTAGCTCTCTGTGCAAAACGTTTTAAACCAATTGTTCTTCAAGTGTCAGTTATTATTTTGCGAAACTCAGAGTAAAAGACCAAAAAGTATCATTTAGGCATTGGATAACTGTTTTCATTTGTTGTGTCCATAAACCAAAATGGTATGAATAGCCTTCACATGTGGGTGTCAGTAGGACCAGTGACTGTTTTACATAGGGATGCAATGCATTTCAGAATAGGAGGCCATTTTACAGGACCACATAATGGCAAAAATACAAACACTGTTCCCTAATGATATTTCCATGCTCCAGGATGATACTGCCTCTAAATTCACTGCTAAACAAACTAAAATAATATAATGAATTAGGATGGATTGAAATGGCTTCCACATGGCCTTCCAATGCCCCAAATCAATCACATTGTTGAACCTTTACTTTTTTAAATGTAATCTTTTTATTATCAAAATTAGAAAAATACATACATATATACACACATACATACACATTGTTGAACCTTTATTAGTTTCTTGTGCACAGTAGATTGATTCATCCCTCAACGACCTAGAGTTGTTTTCTTTTTGAAGAAGAGTGCTGTATATCTCACTATACACACATAGTGCAACACTTGTTCTGAAGGAAACAGGTGGCCAAATAACTTATTTGATATTGTGTAGCAAGGAATGGAACAAAATGCTACATCTATGATGGCAAACCTGTATAGTGCTATGATGGAGGTTAAAAATATGAAATCATCATCATAGTATTATATTCCACCTATTGCTGAAAATGCAGGTTGGCTTGGCATGAGTTAGCACAGAAGTTATAGATAGGTATCAACCATAGCTAGGTAGATCTCACCTGATTTCACATATCCTGCCCATAAGCTCTGATAAGTAGAAGACAAGCCAAAATCTTTTCAGAAAGCCCCATCTGCAGTCATTTCAGCCTAAAACAAGACAATCAGTAGAATTTGTGATATGAGATTTACACTCAGCTGTGAATTATTAAGACCAGTTAGAAATGATATGGCAACAACTATAAATTTTTTATTTGAGTGTATCTTCAACAGTACTGGTTGTACAGTCACCGGCTGTACCCCTGTAATTAGGTTTTGCGTCTGAGAGCAACTCGTTGACTTTTTTTCTCTGCAACATTTTAACATGGGCACACAATTAATACATGTAATGAATCTAATGGAAAAGTGAATCAGCCAATACAGTGCAAAAGATTAAAATAAAAAGGACAAGTAACATGAACGGCTTTACATAGTATGGTGTGTACACTCTGCAAAGACAACAAGGACTTTGAAGAATATATATATATATATATATATTTTTTTTTTAGTTGTTTTAATGCAATGGGAATGTACATACATCTCTTCAGTGTTTTGGGTTCATCTGAGGATAACAAAGCCCCTGTGGCAAGAGACCTGTGATACAGTATCTGCAAACTACCATTAATGCAAGTGTTAATGGTCAGGATACAGTAATTATGTGATAATTATACAAAATGCAAGAGTATTTGTGCTAGTTACGCTTCATATTTTCACACCACTTCCACCACCCACCTCTTTCTCACATTGTGTGAAAAATAAAATGAAATCAAAAAGGGAAGAAAACATCAAATTTGTTTGAAAAAAACTCCAAAAATATATTTTGTTGAGCGTAAACGTGCTCGAACTGTCACGTTATAGCAGATTTCAGAGCCACAGAACTCTGACCAAGCATCCATTAAGCAATCAAAGCTTCTTGGAGTAAAGAAACATCTGGACAGGACATCGTCTGTTCTTGGTTCTGCTCAGATGACTGATGCCCTGAGAAAAATATTCTGCCTTATCATAAATTCTGCTAGATCATGAACTTTGCAATCTACTCAGCTTGACAACACATGGTCAAGAGCCACTTATCTTGTGCTAGAAGCAATATGAAAACAGATGGCAAGAACGTTAAATGATAAATCAGCCACATTTATACAAGTTTGCAGTGGGGGGGTTGTCAGGAATACTCCTTGTCATATGGGCTGTGGATGTGAGCACCAGGGTTAAAATAGAAAATGCTCTTCATACCTCTGTGCTTCTGGAGCTAGCAGTACCCACAATAATCCTATAATGATTGTGTGCGTCATGCACATCATGAACTAAAATACGAATAATGCGTTGTAAATAAAAAGATGAATTCTTTACTGAATTTCACGAATGGCAAAATATTGTAAAAGCTTAATAAAGGACAAAAAAATGGAAACATTAAAAAAGGACTGTTACTTGCATGTGTGGATGAAGCCCCTCTAGGCTAAGCGTGTTGTGTGTACACCAGACCTTATGGTCAATATGTGCGGACCTGAGATAGGATTATTGTACTTTGGACATATTTTTAGTATGTTTGGATATGTGGTTCTTCAACTATTTTCCTTGTTCTGTTTGAGTATTAGAATTATGAAAGCTACAGTTTAATTTTTATTCCAAGAGGGCTTAAGAATTAGAAGGAGTACAAGCCATTGTTCTCGGAGTAGAAGGTGTGTCTGATTCCATTAATTAATAACATATTTTGGGAAATCCTACACCATAAGTGAATGTAATTTTTCGAGGGCTATTGGTGTGATCTCTACTCCTAACCTCTACTGAGACAACTCAAGGAGCCAACCTATGACTGATTGAATGCTGACAATATATTGCTTCCTATGCATACCTATTTTTATTCATTTTTACAACATGGGTTTATTTCAGGGAGATCATGCCAAACTAATCTTATTGATTTTTTATAATATTGTCACATATAGAAGGCTTATCAATAAACTGCAATCTTTAAGTTTGGATCTGAATATTGTTGAATGGATTAGACAATGACTGAGTGACAGGCAACAGTGGGTTGTAGTCAATGGAGTATATTCGATGCAAGATCTTGTTACTAGTGGGGTACCTCAGGGATCTGTACTTAGACCCATTCTCTTTAATATTTGTATTAGTGATATTGCAGAAGGTCTTGTTGGCAAAGTATGTCTTTTTGCTGATGATACAAAGATTTGCAGCAGGGTTGATGTTCATGGAGGGAAAAGCCAAATGGCAAATGATTTAGCTAAACTAGAAAAATGTGGCAACTGACACTTAATGTGGAAAAGTGCAAGATTATGCACCTTGGGCGTAAAAAACCAAAAGCAGAATATAGAATATTTGGTACAGTCCTAACCTCAACATCTGAGGTAAGGGATTTAGGAGTAATAATTTCAGAGGACTTAAAGGTAGGTAGGCAATGCAATAGAGCAGCAGGAAATCCTAGCAGAATCCTTGGTTGCATAGGGAGAGGTAATAGCTTGGCTGCTCTTCTAAGAGCTGCTTTTCAAAGAGTATATTTAAGAGATATTCTGGAGATACTCTGGAGGTAGTCTGAGGTATACAAGAGGTGAGAAAAACTAAAAGATCTTTTTGATTTAAATTCTTAAAATGGCAGATTTGGTTTACTGTGATAATTGTTCTGCATTTGTTTCACATTCCATTTTTTGGAGGTTTGGAGGCTGTCTAATCTGTAGACAGTTCTCAAGATTGCAGCAGGAGATTGCATTTTTAAAGTCCGAGATTTGTAATTTATCTGTAAAACAAACTCGGGCTGAGACTGTTGCGAAGTCACTGACACAGAGGCCATTGCCGCAGAGGCTTCCTAGGAATGGCAGGTGGATTACTGTTGGATCTGGTAGGCTTAGAGTTGTGGATAAAAGGCATGTCCCACAGTCTGTGGCTGTCCAGAATTCATTTTCAGCACTTGCAGAGTGCAGTGGTGTTGTGGAGGCAGGCTCAGACGCAGAGTTTGAGGAACCACTCTCCTATGTGGCTAAGGTGTGCAAGGAGAAGGTGAGGCCTGATAGAAAGCAGTTGTTGTTGGGCGATTCTATCATAAGAGGTGCGGAGTTGGACACTATTGGCTTAGTGAGATGTCTTCCTGGAGCTACTGCTCGCAGAGACAGGAGGCGTATTTCTAATATTGTTAAGCAAGCAAATCAGGAAGGAGAATTGGATGTACTGGTTCATCTAGGGACAAATGATTTGGCTTGCAATGAGGTTTCAGAGGTGAAGGAAGCTTTTCGTGTTCTTGCCAATGATATACGGCAGGTTGTGTCCACACTGTCCTTTTCTGAAGTTATGCCTGTGCACAACATTCAGAATGATAGACGGATGCGTATTAGGAACTTCAACTTGTGGCTTGGAGAATGGTGTCGGGAGCAAGGATTTGGCTTTGTTTCTCATGGAAGTTCACTATGGGATAGAAAGGAACTGTACAAAAAAGATGGTTTGCATCTTTCTCAAAAGGGAACGAATGTTCTCAGTGAGCAGTTCAGAGGTTTTGCTAGGAGGTTTTTAAACTAAAAGAGGGGGGCAAAATGGCGATAAAACATCAATCCAATTGCCCCCCAAAAAAGGTACAGAAGTTACCTGTAGTCAGCGTGCTAAAAAATGATAAGCTTAGGGTCATGTCTACAAATGCTCGCAGTTTAGGGAATAAGATCCATGAACTTGTGACAATATTGGCAACTGAGAATGTAGATTTAGTGGCTGTTACTGAGACATGGTATAATGAAAAACATGACTGGGACATTTCAATACCAGGGTACTCTTTATATAGAAAAGACAGAGAAGGTAAAAAAGGGGGAGGGGTGGCCCTGTATGTGAGGGATAGCTTAAAATGTAACGTAATACAAGTTAGTGAGGCGAACATAGAGTCAGTTTGGGTTACATTAGAATTTGCTAATCATATGGTAACTCGGGTAGGTGTGATTTATAGGCCCCCTGGACAAATAGAGGAGTTAGATAATCTACTAGTTGAGGAAATAGCTAAAATGACAATGAAGGGAGAAGTGATCATCATGGGTGACTTTAATCTTCCTGATGTGAACTGGAAATACAAAACAGCTACTTGCGCCAGGAGTACGCATATCCTAAACTCCCTACTGGGATTATCTCTAAAACAAGTAGTGGAGGAGCCAACTCGAAAGCAGGCCATACTAGACTTAGTGTTCACAAATGGAGATCTGTTATCAGATATTACTGTAGGTGAAAGTTTAGGATCTAGTGATCACCAGACAGTGTGGTTTAATATAAGAACAGTGACGCAGTCACACCACACAAAAACAAAAGTTTTAGATTTTAGAAAAACAGACTTTTCTAAAATTAGATTAGATGTGAAGGAGTCATTATCAGACTGGAGCAATTTAAATGGAGTCCAGGAGAAATGGGATTATCTAAAAGTTGCACTACTGAAGGCAACAGAAAACTGCATAAGGCTTGTCAGTAAGTGCAAAAAATTGAAGAAACCACTGTGGTACTCTGCAGAGGTGGCTAAAATAGTAAAAAATAAAAAGCTAGCATTTAGTAATTATAAAAATACTCAGAGTGAGGAAGATAGAAAGATCTATAAGAGTAGGCAGAAAGAGGCAAAGCAAGCTATAAGAGCTTCCAAAGCACACACAGAAGAGACTATAGCCCAGTCAGTGAAAAAGGGGGATAAAACATTTTTTAGATACATACATGAGAAAAGGAAAGTAAAACAAGGATTAGTTAGATTAAAAACAAAAGAAGGATGCTATGTAGAAGAGGATAAAGGCTTAGCAGACTGCTTTAATGAATATTTTTGTTCAGTTTTTACAAATGAAAATGAGGGTAAGGGACCTCATTTAGGGAAAAAGACTAATGAGTCTTTTGATGCATGTAAGTTTACAGAGGAAGAGGTTTTACTTCAGCTGTCTAAAGTAAAGACAAATAAGTCGATGGGACCTGATGGGATACATCCAAAGTTATTAAAAGAACTTAGTGGTGTACTAGCAAAACCGTTAACAGATTTATTTAACCAATCATTGTTAACGGGAGTAGTTCCAGAAGATTGGAAATTAGCTAATGTTGTGCCCATTCACAAGAAAGGTAGTAAGGAGGAGGCGGGCAACTATAGACCAGTAAGTCTTACTTCAGTAGTGGGGAAAATAATGGAAACCTTGTTAAAGAATAGGATTGTTGAACATCTAAAGTCGCTTGGATTTCAAGATCAGAGACAGCATGGGTTTACTTCAGGGAGATCATGCCAAACTAATCTTATTGATTTTTTTGATTGGGTAACTAAAATAATAGATCAGGGTGGTGCAGTAGACATTGCTTACCTAGATTTCAGTAAGGCTTTTGACACTGTCGCACATAGAAGGCTTATCAATAAACTGAAATCTTTGAGTTTGGATTTCAATATTGTTGAATGGATTAGACAATGGCTGAGTGACAGGCAACAGAGGGTTGTAGTCAATGGGGTATATTCGATGCAAGGTCTTGTTACTAGTGGGGTACCTCAGGGATCTGTTCTTGGACCCATTCTCTTTAATATTTTTATTAGCGATATTGCAGAAGGTCTTGTTGGTAAAGTATGTCTTTTTGCTGATGATACAAAGATTTGCAGCAGGGTTGATATTCATGGAGGGATAAGCCAAATGGCAAATGATTTAGCTAAACTAGAAAAATGGTCAGAGCAGTGGCAACTGGCATTTAATGTGGACAAGTGCAAGATTATGCACCTTGGGCGTAAAAACCCAAAAGCAGAATATAGACTATTTGGTACAGTCCTAACCTCAACATCTGAGGAAAGGGATTTAGGAGTAATAATTTCAGAGGACTTGAAGGTAGGTAGGCAATGCAATAGAGCAGCAGGAAATGCTAGCAGAATGCTTGGTTGCATAGGGAGAGGTATTAGCAGTAGGAAGAGGGAAGTGCTCATGCCATTGTACAGAGCACTGGTGAGACCTCACTTGGAGTATTGTACGCAGTACTGGAGACCTTATCTCCAGAAGGATATTGATACTTTGGAGAGAGTTCAGAGAAGGGCTACTAAACTGGTTCATGGGTTAAAGGATAAAACTTACCAGGAAAGGTTAAAGCATCTTAACATGTATAGCTTGGAGGAAAGACGTAACAGGGGGGATATGATAGAAACATTTAAATACATAAAGGGAATCAACACAGTAAAGGAAGAGAGTATATTTAAAAGAAGAAAAACTACCACAACTAGAGGACATAGTCTTAAATTAGAGGGGCAACGATTTAAAAGTAATATCAGGAAGTATTACTTTACTGAGAGGGTAGTGGATGTATGGAATAGCCTGCCAGCAGAAGTGGTAGAGGTAAACACAGTCAAGGATTTTAAGCATGCGTGGGATAGACACAAGGCTATCCTAGCTATAAGACCGGGAACGGGGGACTAATAAAAGTACTCAAAAAAAAAATAAAAAAATTTGGGCAGACTAGATGGACCGAATGGTTCTTATCTGCCGACACATTCTATGTTTCTATGTTTCTATGTAGCAGTAGGAAGAGGGAAGTGCTCATACCATTGTACGACCTGGTTCGACCTCATTTGGAGTATTGTACGCAGTACTGGAGACCGGATCTCCAAAAGGATATTGATACTTTGGAGAGAGTTCAGAGAAGGGCTACTAAACTGGTTCATGGGTTGAAGGGTAAAACTTACCAGAAAAGGTTAAAGCATCTTTTTTTTTTTTTTTTTTTCATTTTTATTGGAAAATTAGAAAATACAGAACATACACAGTACATGTCAGACTAACATACACAAACATAGCAGCAGAAGGATTCGGCTCTAATGATAAACAGTATAATGGGGTTTCCATTTCTGTAAAGGTGGTAGCGGAGTTTATCTTATAGTGTATCTTGTTGGATATAATTATGTCCCCATATCCCCCTTTACATAGGGAGGATATTAATGATATTGTCCACATATTCAAAAGGGCCAAAGCTAGACAAACACAGTTATATAGACAAACACATATACTTGTAAACCAATATCTAAAACATTCTTTGAGGACTCCTCGAGGGCATCTTTCTGATGACATATCCTGATATTTATATAAAAGATTGTATTATAACATCCTTTATGGGTTTTTCTTATTAAGTAGCTTATTAGATCTTTTAATCCTGTATCTTACTTATCTCTTATTATAGTTATTACATCTCTCAGTTGCTTTATGTCTCCTCTGTACTGTAATTTTGAGTCCATATTTGCCAGGCCTCTTCTGATATGTGGTTAAAGCATCTTAATGTATAGCTTGGAGGAAAGACGTAACAGGGAGGATATGACAGAAACATTTAAATACATAAAGGTAATAAACACAGTAAAGGAAAAGAGTATATTTAAAAGAAGAAAAACTACCACAACTAGAGGACATAGTCTAAAATCAGAGGGGCCATGATTTAAAAGTAATATCAGGAAGTATTACTTTACTGAGAGGGTGGTGGATGTATGGAATAGCCTTCCAGCGGATGTGGTAGAGGTAAACACAGTCAAGGATTTTAAGCATGTGTGGGATAGGCACAAGGCTATACTAGCTATAAGATAGGGAGCTGGGGACTTATAAAAGAATTTAAATTGGGCAGACTAGATGGAGCGAATTGTTCTTATCTGCCGACACATTCTATGTTTCTATGTATAATTATTTGTATTCATTTTAATGTTCAGCCAGGTGGCCTATTTTACTAAACCTCCTTAAAATTGTGTTTTTTGTTTCAAGAAAAGAAAATATGATTTGTATAAGTCAGCATGCCAATAATTTAACCAAATGCTGCCTACCTGTGAAATGTTAGTCTTGCCAAATACATCATTAGTATTTTATGTTTCATATGCCTGGTATAGGAAAACATTTTTCATTACATTTTTATATTTGATTCTGTAAACTAACAATGTTTTGTTTTACTCATGTAGACAATACCCTTGCATCAACTTATAAAACATGTTCTGAAGGAATTTTTTAGAATTGTCAAGGACACAGGGGTCAATTCAATTCAATGTAAAAAGGCCTGTAATTCAAAGCAGAAACACATTTCACTGTTTATCTTTGATATGATATTCCACTGAAGTCTAAATGTGTAAATTGTGCATTTTTAACACAATTTACCCTCATAGCTTTGACATATTTGATGCCATGGGACACAAAGGACGTTTCAGACAAACAAATATTTGAGAAACGCTGACCAACTTAGCTTCTCAATGGATATAATTAAAGTGAAGCTGTCAACTAAAAAAAACACACATTACGTCAATCACTACAAGTAGAAAATTGTCTATATGTTTTGTTAACCTGTTGAGAATGGTAAGAGATGGTTCAGCTTTTCCTAACGGATTGTAGACATCTGAAGTCGTAGAGCAGTACTTTTTAATCTGGGGGCGATGTTGGCCCCAAAGAAGGGGCATCCGAGTATCTGAATATTTTGGAATATTACAGGAAGGCTTTGTTCGGGAAAGGAAAGAAACACCTAACAGAGTTGACCATTGGTGCCTAAGTCATCAAGAACTTACAGCCATTAGTGTTCCAAACACCGAGGGGATGTGTGAGACTCTAAAGATTGTAAAGAGAAAGGCCCCTTCTTGGGCTCTGTTTGTTGTTCCAGACTCCCTAATGGAGGTAATGGAAACTTAATTGGTAAATCAATTGCTTTGTGGGATCTGTGTGTTGTTGGAAATTAAAAATTAGCTTTTAATCATTATTATTCAAATTTATAAGGGTGGTGTGTTGACTTTCCACTCCACCCCACAGTGTACACCTATAAAAAGAAGTAAAAAAGATAGAAAAGGAAAAAATATAGATGTGTGAGACTCTGATGAGAATTGAAAAGGGGGCATGGTCTCAGGAACCCCATTGTAGAAATTATAGCAGGTGATGATAGCAATAGACAAAGCATTTTACCCTGTTTTTTTCTTTTCCTCTCCTCCCCTCTCATGCTAATTCTCAACAACAAAAAAAAAAAATATTCACTTTTTCCCATTGCTAACAATAAATTGAAGAAAGCACATAGAAGAACACTTTAGCATGCACTGATTATTTATTTTTTAAGCACTCAAAGGACTTAGATGCTATTTTTAATTATTTATTTTCCAATTTTAAAAATGGTACTGGAAAAGTGTTTGTGCAGAAAAGGTGGCACTGGGATGGCTACTGGGCAGAAAAATGGCACGGAGGAGATGTTTGGGGACATATATGGCAATGAGGAGAAGTTTAGAGATATGGCACTGGCAAGGTGTTTGGAAACAAAGATGATACTGGCAAGGTGTTTGGAAACAAAGATGATACTGGCAAGGTGTGGTGGGACAAAGATGGCATTGAGAAGGTGTTTGGGAATAAAGATGGCACAAGGAAGGTGTTTGGAGACAGTGATGGTGGATCCTAAACATGGAGAGGCATGGCCTGGACAAGAAGTAGTCGGGCATATAAAGATTAGGGGGTACGTGAGTTTAATAAGGCCTAGGGCAGCACAAAACCTAAATATACCACTGTATCTATCCCTAGATGTTTGGTGGATCATGTCTGAGAATTATTAATGCTTATTCTATTACTAATAGCTCTGTATTTCCTGCTTTTAAAAAAACAAAATTATCCAGACCATTTTTAAATGCATCTGTTGTGTTTGATAGCACCATCTTTATTGTCCTTACCATAAAGAATCCCTTCCTTTGCTGTCAATGAAATCTTTGCTCTTCCAGTCTCAGGGGGTGACCTCTTGTTCTTTGTACATTTCTGTTAATGAACAGGTCACTGGAGAGCTCTTTATATTGGCCATGCATTTATTTAAATGTCATATACAGATTGTGTATAGGATACAGGAACAAGCAAGTTTAAGACGTGTCATATCTATTTAATGGGCAACAAGAGTAAATAACTTAATTTCTATTGCAAAGCAAAGGTAAAAATCTACTTCTATAGATGTAATGTCTGTTTTATCATAACATTTGCAAGAGGCAGGATTCATTGAATGAAACAGCCCTTTTAAAACTTTGGGGGAATCTTAAGTCACAGTCTTTCGAAACTACTCATTGATATGATTTTTAATTAGTTTGCCCTTAATCACTAGGATGGGGGATCTCCTACCATGTTGTAAATAAAGACGATAGGGGTGTCATATGTTTCCTTTTTGATTTGTGGTCACGTTAAATTTTATCTTGTTTTTCTGTGATAATGAATTTGGATACTTTCAAACTGATCAACCTTGTTCTACCTCATTCAGATGTAAATTAACATTCTCTGGTGTAGATCAAATTCTTTTGACATGTGTCATTTGTTATTTTATATATTTTTTTTACTTCCAGATATGTGGGGGATGAATTGAATCATATAATTTCCACTTACATGCTTTTACATTTAAAGAAAAACTAAGAATTGTATCTTTCCTCTTTGAATATAATTGTAGAGCTTTTCAGACCATTTTAGTATTTTGCTTTTGTCCCAACCATGTAGGTAAAATAGGTGTTACCCTTTGCTTCTGGGAAGGTGGTACTTAAGGATTATAAAAAAAAATGTACTTTACAACAATAAATCATCACAAAATCAAAACATGCATGACAGGAGCTCCACATAAAAAAACTAGTAAAAGGCTGAAATTAGGTGGTTATACCGAATAAACTGATCAAATTACCCTTCCATTGGCTACAGATAATATGGGGAACAAAAAAATTACAAGAATGGACTCTCAGCACCCACAAATAGCTGTCACCAGAACTTCGGGGAGAGAACTCCCTAGGCTGCAAATTCCTGAAATAGAGGTGACTATAGCTGCTGGACAGACAGACCTGGGGAATCTGAATATCAGGCCATGGGACCTGTAGCATGGGACATTTCCCAATCTATCTGAATTAGGGAGACCTGACTATGCACAATCATTATAATATTATGTAACATTTTGAATAATTAATCATTTAAACACTTCGAAAACAACTCATCAATAGGGACTAATTAGAACATTTAGTTAGTAAGGATCAATTATATCATACAAAGAATTAACAAACTGATCCTGTATAATATTGGAATGATTATTTCACACCCGCATCTGCATACCAATCTCAGTTGGTTATTTTCACTTGTCCATTTCTCCCATCAGCCTTTGGTTTACCCACTTTTTGATAAACATACATCTTTTCTATTTTTTCTATGTTTTCCTCTTTGATTTTAACTCTCACTTACCATATCACCTTAAATATGAATTACTAAGTCATCACGAAATGCTGATTTTAATATTTTATTAGCTTTATGCACATGCACTAAATAACGAGATACTGTTGCCAGATTTATCCCGCCCCAGAACACGCCCATTTAGTTACCTATGCAGGTGTTCGTGCTAACAAAGGGGCGTGATCTAAATCAGATTGGCCGTTCCAGCACTCGTGATGCCCTTTGGCACCAGATTTAAATGTTCACAATGAGATGCAAGTCTAGCTTATGAATAAGCGCTATAAGCGCGAAACGCGTCAAGCACTTTAGACTATTGCATTGCCACTTACCTCACTTCCATTTTTGCTGTGCTTTATTTATTTTGTTCCTGCACATATTAAACCACTTTTGTACCCGAAAACTGACTCCTGTGAGTGCCACTTCTACTCTTTTTTTACTATTTGCTGCTTAATGGTGTTAGCCAGGCACTTGTAGAGGCCCCAGAGTCAAGGAGTAGGGATATAATTATCAGAAGTACCTCCAGCACTGTGATCCTGATTACCGGAACTTTTCTCTGACTATGCACTGGCCACCAAAAGTGATCTGGTTGATTTGCTCCTGGATTTACACCGCTTTATGAGGATGGATCTTGCAGGGACCTGCTTGGAGATGCCTTCCCCACACCACCAGGTGCTAATGCTGGAAAGCCACTTTGAAACTCCCCTTCGGGGGCATCCCATACCGACCACTCATCCCGTTTTAACGGTACATTGGGCCACAGGCCTGAACAGCCCAGCGACCATAACTGCTCCAGCGCGGCAATAGGCACCTACCCGAATTAAGGGACCAAGAGAAACAGTTGGACCCACTGAAGTCTCCCCTTTCCTGAATAAGCAACTTTCCTACCCAAAGAATGCACCCAACACTCACGGGGGTCCTGGAGTGGGCCTCTTTCATGCTGAAGGGGCAAGCCCACAACCCGCTATTGTTGATCTGACCAAAACAGCTGATGGCTTGGCCTCTCTCCTTATGGCCGGGAAACAGACACACATAGTCCTATGCAGCGTATTTTCCCATTTATTCAATGATCTGCCCCCCGAATACGTCTGCATGGAACTGCCGTTTGTTACAGCCATCCACAAATCTACTACGAGAGGTCACATGTGATTGAAGGCACCTGTACTCGTCCATGGAGTCACTGTCTCATTTACCTATGGAGTCCCTGCACCATTACGGAGGACAACAAAGATTCAGCCTTACTGTGAGACCCCTGGCATTCGGAAGTTCTCTGTCAATATCACCCCTGGCCCAGGATATCAGTCCAAATTCTCCAACCCAGTTGTTCAATAAGTGTTCACAGTGTCCTATAGATTACTCTGTGTCGGTCGTCCAAGTTTTATGGTTTCCTGTACAGAATCGTATTTTTTTATTCTTATTAGCCGTCTGTTGAAGCCCTCCGCCCCCCATTCTGGAGTTCACCAGAGGAAAAAAAATTCTGACCCCCTTAGTGGTCTAGGAGCCCATTTTGGCAGGCGTTCTGTTCCTTTCTCATCGCTGCACCTTTAATTTTTCCACAGTTCTGTCCCTTATATTTCTTACTACTCAATTCCTCTATCACTTCTATTTGACTTCCTAATAATGGTATCTCTGCTTTCTAGTTCCTACCTGCCCCTCTCTTTTTTCTTTGCCTTCTGAATAATTATCTTTACAACATTGCATAATGCTATAACTATAGTATAAACATAATTAACCATATGTGGAGACGATGCCCCCTCAATATGTTGGCTACAGATCTCCTCTCTTAAGAACATTGATACATGTTCAGATTATTTACACTTGTTATAAATTGATTGATGAGTTGCTGAAGATGTTTGTTTGTATGTACACAATATCCTTTAAGCCAGGGCTCAACAAACCCCAGGCGCCAGGTCGCCACGGCGACCAGGAAATCAGACCTGGCGCCCGGGTATCGTGAGCCCCGCGTGGTACAATGGAATCTTTCTTTTTTTCTTTTCTTCTAATCCTACAGTCACATACCCACCCTATAGGTATAATGTGTTCCTAATCCTCCCCTTCTTTTAGAATACTCAATGGGCTTTTATATATATATTTTTCATGTATTTTTCTGTTGTCCTTTAAAAGTGTGGCAGAAATTATTATTTTTGTCATATCATGCACATACAGTAAAAGAGGACTACGCAGCATTTTGGGTCATAATATGACCAAGAAAAATATTGTACCAGTTGGCCACAGTTCTCTTTCCAAATATTTACTTGGTTAAAAATTATCTAAAGAGACCAGTACTGGAGCAGTGCCAAACTTTGCCACAAAGTAAAACTGCATATAAAATTTAAGGAGGTTTGGTGTTCTAAATACACACTTGGATATTCTAACATATCATGATGCTTATGCCGTATGGCTTTGAAGCATAGTATTATATATAACATACATTAGATGAACGTGCAATGGCTGGATTTCTGTTTTTATTCTTCCAGTTGCTATGTTCTACCCATTTTTAATATAGGTTACATGTTTGCAATTGTAAACCCCTTTTACTGCAGCAGGAGGATGTTGCCACTATTTACTATTCACTATTAGTTTGAGATTTTAGTCTACATCTAACAATATTCTGGGATGTTTTAGTGCAGCCTGTATTTAATATGGTAAACCACTGATTAGGTGCCATGTAAAACCTTTGAGACTATAATAAATGTAAGCAAGGTCTGAGGAAAATTGGAGCTCCAAGTTTCGGATCATATCAGTGATCCAAATGGTCCTTAAATTTGGGCTACTCAGAAATCACCTATGTGATCCAGAATCGGTATGAAAATTGGCCAATGTGATTTTCGTGGCAACATTTCAGCAGCGAAGCTCCTTCAGAGCTTGGCTTACTTATATGGTAGCCTTGGTCCTCTCCATAGATTTATATTGGGAGGACTTTGGCTTATTTTAGAGACATTACAGAAGGGGTGACAAATAACATGTATTCAGGGAGACACAGAGTATTGGGGTGGGTAACTTTTTGCTTCCACTAGTAATATATACTTTTTATGTTTCCATTTAGTGGGATAGAGTCAGTTTATAAAGTAAGTGGCAATTCTATTAACTGGCAGACATTTGTTTGTATGTAAAAATATTTTTACCGATTTTTAGCTTGTTATAAATTTTATATATAATATATTCCATTTTGTAAGAATTAGCATTAAAAACAACCAATACATAGAGATTGTTTATACAAGGATATTTTTCTAGGTCACATTGTACGATTTAATCATTGACTGCCACATTCTTACTATTGTCTAGTTTAGGTACAAATATGGGCCGAAATATATATATATATATATATATATATATATATATATATATATTAACAGCTGAAAAGGGCAATGATATTGAGATGGCTTCAAACTAGTAGGGCAGAACACTGACAATTAGTACTTTAATGTGTGCATTTTTAAAGCAAAATGAGGCACCTAACAGGAAAGAGGCAATAAAGTTATTGACAGAATTGAAGATATATTAGGCACAAAAACGGCAAAATTATTTAATGAGAGAGTAAACCATTTTTTTTTCTTTTCATGCGGCAGAAAACCACTAAGGGACTTCTGTCTCATGAAGCATAGCTTTGTAACAGCAGAGAGAGAAACTCTCTCACTGGTGTGTGCATGTCAGTCATGCAGCACATAGCAAATCAATGGGGACCCAATGGTTATCTCCTTTCCAGTGTGTTCAGTGTGGAGTCCGGGATGGTAATAGACCCCAACATCAGAAGCTATGATGCAGGGGTGTAGTCAAAGGGCCCGGTGCTGGGTAACTGCATTTACCTGGTAGCTTGGGGCTCCATGGTTTGTGCAACCACATGCCGAGGCCTTGTGGAGGCAGTTTCTGTATCCAGTATACATACTAGGACTGAGAAACCCTGAAGACATCCTGGAACAGACGTGAATAATAACTTGACAGGAAATCAGGATATTGCAGACCAAGCGGAGAAAAAGCAGAAAAGGCAGGTATACCTGTAGCAGCATAAACCAGGAGGTTGCAGAAACTGAAAGGAGCACAAATGGGCAGGGTTTCACATTTATACAAACCAGAGAAACTAGGTAGAGAGAAACAATGAAAACCTGGAATGGAAAATAATTGCAGGCAGAAAGGAAAACCAAAAATGGATCAGAACAGATGAACAAAGAAACAGAAACCAGAAACAAGGAAAATATTACAGGATACATCAACAGGGCTGGAATATAAGGCAGTGATATAATACATGACAGGGCTAGATAACATGACAGGGCTGAACCAGGACTGTAGCTGGATTAAGGAGGTGTTGCTCTTGTGCCAACCGGGCAGATGCCTTACCAGGAAAACTGGACAGGTGCCACTCCAGGGCCAACTGGGCAGGTGCCATTGAAGGCAGCTGCTGCTCTGTGGCCAACTGGGCAGGTGGCATTTTAGGCAGGTGCTGCTCTGGGGCCAACTGGCCAGGTACCTCTCTGGTGCCAACTGGGGCCTACTGGGTAGGTGCCATACTAGGGCCAACAGGGTAGGTGGTATTATGGGCAGGTGCCGCTCTTGGGCCAACTGGGCAGGTCCCACTCTGAGGCTGAACAAGGAAAGGGTGCCACTCTGTGGCCAGACAAGGATACAGGAAACACTATAGATAAACGAATGTAGATTCTGGATGTAGGATATGTATTCTAGTGCACTTTAAGGGCCTTTCACCTGTCACCAGCATTACATTTGTTTATCTAGCATTAAAAGAAATGTCTACCAGTGAGCTGTAGATACATACTACACTGGAGTTAGATGTGTCTTGTTTACAAGGGTACAGTCTTTGTTCTCTCAACATATCCTGGTTGAGACTAAAAATACAGGAGTTTCAGAAAGGTCACCAGCCCACCTGAGTTGAGAAATAAAACATATTTTATTGTTATCTTCCACTTTGTAAATATAACCATGTGTGTGTGCAACTTGTGGTGGGCAGCATTATACTAATGTGTAAAGATTTCTTTACAGTGTCTTAAGGCTTTTGGGCACTAAGTTTAGGAAGCCGCACAAACCACGAGTAGCATTTCCCCACAATTTTAATTTTACGTTTTTATTCACATGACGTGTAATGACTTTTTTTTTGCCCAATATCTTTATTGGGTTTTTAAAACTTAAAAGTTGCAATAAATTACAGTGTCATAGTTCATTTAAAAATAGACTAATTTAATAATAAATATTCATATCTTATTTATTTTATTAAAAATGTAAGAAGGAAAGGGATACTAGAAAGAATACATACAACCTTAAATACACTAAACTTACTAGAGGTTTATATTGTTTCCAGAATTTTTGTCTAATATAAATTCAAATTATATCAGAATTGAAGGCTCTAACACAATCATATCTACCGTTAGCAATATTTGATATTTTTTCAGTAATAGCGATTATATCTGGTAGGATTAAAAGAATAATTACAATTTCTTTCCCCACACACTTTCAAACAGTAAACAGATAACATAACAAAAAAGGAGTGCTCAATCATAACCACCCATGCATAAACTGAAAAGTAAATAAATCGTACTCCTTTATATTTCCAAGGGTATTTTCTGTGTCACTAATGCACATGCAGAGAAATAGAAAGCAGAAACAACATCTACTTTGTGTTTGCAGCGTGCGTTGGAAGCCGTTGTAATGCTGTTGATCATTCCGATTTTTTGCCCCAATATCTTCATGTTTATTTATGAAGCCTTTCATGATGACCACACTCATCTAGTTGGTATACTGTTGTGTGATTGCATGTGTGTTTAAAAAACAAAACAAAAAAAAACACTTGACTTTAGATAAATATTTATCAGGACATTTTCCAAAATCACAAAAAGGGGTCTTCTTTAGAGTCAAAAAAAAAAAAAAGAAATCTGAGAAAGAAAGCAAAACTAACAATATTTGAATCATAAAATCTAGTCCGATGAACCCATGGCAGCAAGTCCTTTGTTTTGTTACAATTGGATGTAGTTTTCATTCTACTGGTCCTGCAGTAACTGTTGCTGCTTCATAAATAAATGATCATAATTACATATTTTAGTTTGTGAAAATTGAGTTTGCGTTTTCTATAATTTGATACATTTGTCATTCATAAATATAACATTCGGTGTTGTAATCAATAATGCCATGCAGTAATAATTAATTATGTCATAAATAGAAAAAAAAAGAAAAAAAATATGTCAATATTAGTTCCAGCTCTGGAAATACAATTGAATTTTTTACAGATTTCAATAATGGGCTTTCTGATCTACAAAGTTTACTGCTTTCACAGTGGCCGTTCCACCTCTATTGTCTGAATTCTTGTAGATAAGTAAAGAGAAGGAACATATCTGTCTTATAATTTTGTTCTCAACACTAAAAACTGCAAAAAAAAATGTTTAGATTTATGACTGTTGCTACAGCAATAGTTCTGCCTATTTCTCCTTGCCTTCCCTATTGGATGGCACTAAATTGAGAGGCCACTGAGAAATAGTTTTCAATGTAAAACTACAGAACTGTGCATTTTTTTTAGGTAAAAATAATGCTTTTTAAATATAATAATGTACAGCATCAAGATTCTAAGCTAGGTATACCGTATGTATGTGGTGTCTCCTGCTTATGACATCACCTGTGGTTTGATATGCAAATTAAAAATGTCCCATTGAAAACCAGTTCATTTGCACATCATTCCAATGATGATGGAGCCTCTAAAAAAACATTTAAAACACAGTGGGCCGAATTCAATGACACAAAACATCACTAATTACTGTTTTTTAACTATTGCAGTCTATGGGATTTAATGGCATGAGATAAATGATCTCCGGTCATTGAATAGACCCCATTTATTTCCTAATTTAGGCATTTTCTTGCAGTTTTGCAAATACAGTGTATAGATCATTTTCAATCATTTCATATTTTCTACCTACACAGTTCAAAAAATGTTTAGGTGCTACAGTCCTTGTAAATATTCTTGTCCTATTAAAAATGTATGCGTACCTTTTTACAAATGTGTACATGAGCTCAGTGGCAGGTTTCAAATACAAATGTGCAAATGCATGTGTAAAGATGGATATATATAAATAGATGTATTATTGCCTCATTCTTTTTTTTTTTTTTTCTTTTTTACATTACAAAATATAAAATGACATTGTTACTGATCTCTCATTGAATAACTGAATAAAGTATCTTTTTATTTCACTAAACTATTCCCACCTTAAAAATTAGTAGATTATTTTTTTTCACTAGATGTTAAATAAAGATCACTGAGAAAATTATCTTTCTTTTTTTATTTTTTTTTATTTATAATTCTTTATTGATTATATTATATTAAAAGACAAACACAATTCACATACATATATAACAAACTGACATATATAAATATATAATTTACGTACGAATAAATTCATAAATAAATAAATTATTCCCTATTTTCAGTTATATATAACACAAAACACAAATACACACAAAGCAAGAGCTAAGTTCAGATAACCTTTTCCCGTGCGGACGGTGGGGGGGGGGGGGGGGGGGGGTCATAGGAATGACTATACTCATCATTAATCGGAAATGCTTTAGAGATATCAAGCCAACACTGTACCCCTTGTAACGCTGCTTTATTTAATGTTCACAACATGTTCTTTATTTCTCTTGTCTGTTCTTTGTATTTACTCTTTGTTGTTTTTACCTCTTTGGTATGCTTGAGTACATTGTGTAGCACAACAATACCTTTTGTGAATTAAAGAATTACGTGTCTTTTTTTTTGTACTTCATATGAAATGCAGTGTTCATTTTAGAGTCAAATTTTGAGTTTAGTCATAGTCTTTTGACTAAAAGTCCATTCTAGTTTAGTCATCTGAATTGTTTTAGTCTAGTTTTAGTCGACTTAATCTACAGTAGATTTTAGTTGAGTAATATCCAGCAGTGAGGGAGGGAACAAGTCTGAGAAGACTGTTACATAGTGTTAAGTTAACTTGCTAGGAAGATTGGAAGGGAAACACTCACGTGACAGTATCAGGCGTATCAGATGGAGTATCCGCTTCCTCTGTAGTTTGAAGGGCATCTTTCCAGGGGGCAGAGAAGCACAGGGAGCCTGAGTCGCATCCAATCCAGCCGCAGATAGAGTCAGGGGACTAGGCTTTGGCAGAGATCCATGGGAATCAGAAACAGAAGTCCAAATAGGTAATTGCAATAGTCCCTCCCTAACATTTTAGTCAGTTGACAAAAATTGCAATGGATTTTAGTCCTATTAACCCCTTGGTGACGTTAGGACGTACTATGCCGTCCTGACTTTAAGTGCCTTAAAGTCGTTAGGACGGCATAGTACGTCCTGTACTAAACAGCTCATCGCAGCACCCCGCGATGAGCTGTTTTCGGATCCCGCTGCAGGCACTTGCAGCGGGATCCTACCTGTCATCTGAGGCCACTTTGAGTGGCCTCAGTCTGACAGGGGAAATGTAGCCGGTGCTTAAAGCGAGCACCGGCTACATTTCTCCAAATCGCGCTGTGCCCGAACTTCCGCGTTCGGGCACGCCTCCGTGACGTCACACGTGACGTCCGGAGGTCTCGCGTTTTTTTTGCAGGGACCCACAGGGTCTGTTGAGACCCTGATCGGGTCTCTGCGAGAGTGTTCCTGGCTACCGATCCCCTTGTGATCGGTGGCCAGGAACCAATTGTGACGTTTTGGTGCTTGCGTCGTTTGGGACGCAAGCACCATGCGTCATGAAGGGGTTAACTTAGTTTTGATTTAGTTATTGTTTAGTTTTATTCACTGAAAACATGCAGTTGACAAAAACTATGACAAAAAATTTTTTTTACTCAACGAAATTAACACTAATGAATTATAAAGTATGTGGTGTATAAACATATTATCTCATTGGCAGCTAGCTTATGGCAAGTTGTGGTTAATAGTTATAAAGTGTACAATTTGTTTTCTGTGCATTGTACATTTTAGGAGTTGAAGAAAAGTAAGCAATGTTTATAAACTGTAGCAATAACCAAATTCACAATGTTTCTGAAAGACCTATATTTTGTGACATTGATGTGAGACAGCAAATAAACAAGTGTCTCCTAAGTCCTCATTGCTGCCCAAAATAGATACCAGTCACAATTATTCAGTGTTATACAACAAGATCTAAAAAAATAAATAAAACCACGTCTACAAAATCTAGATTTTATTTTAATGAACATGATAGAATATGTTATCATTTAAATGTTACAGTCATATTAAACTAATACAATAAAAAATGCAACGGATCTATCATTAAGTGAAAATACTGAATTCCACTACAGTCTTAAGGGAATATTGGCAACTAAATATATAACACCTTGCTAAATAAATTGGTTGAAAAATACTTGTCTCTCAGATTTGTTACATAGGTTTATTTTTAAATAAAATAATTTTCAGGTGGAAGAAGAGTGACAATGTATTAAAAAGGGAATTTTTAGTGCCACCATTATTTAATTTAAAACATGTCTTAAAGAGGGGGTAAACTCTATTTTATTTTTACTGAGGCAGAAGACTACTTCTCATCATGCACCATTCAAAAGATATTCTTCCATAAAATTTGCTTTTGCTAGGGGAGGCATATCTCTATGACAAGAGAGAGAGACAGTCTGATAACCTTAACTCCATTTCAGTGGTGTGTGTGCACCATGACGTGGCAGCCTTGACGTGTGCACCATGACATGGCAGCATTGAAGTTACTGTTTGACTTCCAGAAGTCAAAATAGCTTCTGACTGATGTGCCACAGAACCATCTGTTATTTGTGTTTAAAATAACATATAGAGGATATAGTACCTCTGATACCTTGCCTGCCCCTTTGGGCACCTCCAGATCCATACTCTGGGTGCATCCCATGGAGGCCCTCCCTTTTGTAAGTGCCTCTGACGCCATCCAACAAGCTGCCTGGTGTATATAGATACTCCATCTCCACTTCTGGGTTGATGCCCATGCGTGGTAACAATAGAACAATGCTGCCTTAAAGGGACACCTATGGTTGTGGGTGGTGTCTTTGTGAGAGGTCACATCACACAAAAACAAAAGGTTTAGCTTTTTAGCAAAAGTGACTTTGTAAATTGAGATTATGTGTAAAGGAGTCATCAGACTGGAGCAGTTTAAATGGAGTCCAGAAGAAATGGGATTATTTAGACGTTACACTATTGAAGAAAACAAAAACAAGCCTAATGCACATTTTCTAAGAAATCACCACAGTGTCACTGCATTGGTATATATGTGTACTCCTCAGAAGTGGCCAAAATAGTATGAGACAAAAAGTTAGGATTTAGTAATTATAAACAGAGTGAGGAAGATAGACAGATCTCTAAGATTAAGCAGAAAGTGGCAAAGCAAGCTATAAGAGCTTCCAAAGCACACACAGAAGAGAAAATAGTCCAGTCTATAAAAAATATACAACATCCTATACAAAAATTAGAAAAGTAATGAGAAAAGTAAAGTAAAACAAGGATTAGTTAGATTATAAAAAAAAAAGAAGGAAGACCATATTTGAATAGTCTTAAATTAGAGGGGCAAAGGTGTAAAAGTAATATCATGAAGTATTACTTTACTGAGAGGACAAAGAATGCATAAAATAACCTTCAAGTGGAAGTGGTAGAGGTTAACACAGCGAAGGAGTATGAGCATGCGTGGGATTAGCCAGGGGCATATTTGTGAATAAAAACAGGCTCTCAACCTCCCAGCTTGACGAACTTTCAAAGGTAGGGGGCATTAAGTGGCATAGTAAAACATTGGAGTATCTGGGAATCAAGATTGTTTTGGATCCCAGACAGACATTATTTCTTAACTATGAAACCCTTATTCAAGACCTTATAGATCTGTTCCGGCGCTGGAAGGGTATAGAGACCTCATGGATGGGACGACTTAATATTCTTAAGGCATATGTAGTCCCAAAGGTTTTGTTCTTGATGAGGGCAATACCTATGCGGGCCCCCACCGCTTGTCTAAAACAACTTACATTATTATTCTCATCCTTTGGGTGGGACTCTAAAAAACCAAGAATTGCTAATTCACACTTAAAACATAGTCTTAGGATGGGGGGACTCGGCTTTCCAGATCTTTATAAACTCCAAGAAATCTGTTTGTTTACAAATTTTCTGGCCTGGAAACATAAATCGCCCCAAGATACCGTATGGAGTCAGATTGAAACCTCTGAATGCTCGGGCCAAAACCCTTATTATTTTTTGGGGATAAAAAATCTTAATTTTAACAAATTGAAAATCCTCAAACCTATAATTATTGATGTGGTTAGAGGCATGTTTAAGTTCAAGAAGCTGTTTGCCGAGGTACAGGGTCTAACCAGCCTGGCTCCTTTGGGGGCCCTCACGATCGCTATTCCCGACTTGAATATTACTCAGTGGTCACTTTCAGGTCTGCTGGACATCTCTGATATAATGTTGGGTGGGAGAATTGCCCCCTTTGATACCCTGCATGAGGCATCGAATCTACCGAGCTCGCAGCTATTTAACTACATTAGAATTAAAACCTATTTAGATGTTAATCCTCTGGTGGAGACATCTCCTCTGGAAAAGTCCCTTCACCTCTGCAAGAGGTCGGGGGCGATATCCAGATTAAGGTCCCTCCTGGAGGATTAATCGTTAAATGATAAACCTAATCCTATAAATTACTGGGAACTAGACCTAGGGGTCTCTTTCCCTATGGAAACGTGGAATCAGTCATGTCATAATACCAGAGGTGCCTTACACAGTATTAATTTACAGGAATTATTTTATAAGATGGTATTTTGTTCCATCCCGTCTTAATACATTTTTCCCGGACTCTATAAATCTCTGCTGGAGATGTGGCAGAGGGGAGGGTACTCACCCCCATATTCGGTGGTCGTGTCATCTTCTGACCCCTATTAAACTTCAAGTCTCACAGATATTAAATGCAGTGTTTCAAAGAGATGTCTTATTAACGCCTGAAACCTTCTTATTCCATGTGAATTTGGGAGCAGGTAGATCATCAAAACAGATTTTTGCAATAAATTTACTCATGGCAGTAAAGCTCTCATTAGCCTGACTCTGGAGGAGTCAAGACCTCCCCAAATGGGCTGACATTAGTAAACAGGTTGATTTCCAGCTTACGGCCGAGAGGGCTTTTTATCTCTCGAGGGGACTTGAGATTAAATTTCAAGAGATCTGGGCTCTGTGGTAGGCCATGAGGCCAACTCTTTCGGATTAGCGGGATGTGACTGCGGCGGGGAAGGTGGGGCTGGCATGGTGGATTTTGGCGAAATCGTTTTTTTTTTTTTCTTTCTTCTTTTGTTGTGTGTTTTGTGTGTTTCAAGATTATCTGTTTTAAATGTTAAATAAAGCATGAATAATATTTATAAATGATAAACAATGGATATAATAGACACAAGGATGACCCATTACACTGTTATATGACTCAAGTACAAACCTGTGTAGGTGTCGTGAAAAAAAACACTTGTTTGTGGATATTTTTTCTGCCTAGAACCTGCTAAAAGCTGGTGTAATTTTCACAAAATATTCGCAAGAGCCCAAACCTTTGCACACAAAAAAAATCACAATATATTATCGCAAACAGAAAAATGCACACTACATAAAAATAAATTCAAAACTAGACAAAAGAGCGCAAAATGTTACATTGCTTCCTATTTTTCCCTACCCCCTCAGTGTACAGTGTACAGAAATATTTTAAGAAATAGAATATGCTAAAATAGTCAAAAAATAAGTTTCTATATATTTCAGTATCAAGATGTTCACATTACTTTTTTTTTTTATCTAACTCTGTCGAATTGTAATGCATATTCTCACTGTTCCCTCAGTGAGTTAACAGTTATGTGTCATTCAATTCAGCCTTCCTTCAAATAGATAATCAGAACTATAAATGGGTTCATCTGGAGAGGTTACGGCAAAAAGCCTTTTTATCCAGATGATTAACCGAAGTGATTTTGTTTTATTCCATTATTACCTACCTGTTGCTGAATAACTCCTCCTTGAGCATCGGAAACATTTAGTAAAGCACAAAAATGTTTCAACAATTACAATATTTTAAAAGTAAAACTGTTAAAAATGCTAAAAGTCAAAGTTATCGTAGCAGTTTCAGCAAACATTAAATTGACATGAAATGTGTTTTATTATAACATTATCTTTGGATCTGGGATAAACGGCAGTCAAATAGTTTTTAGATCAATACAGATGTCAGTTCTCATTGAACTGTAAATTCTTGAATTTGAAATTGTGTTTAGGCAGTTCAAATATATTTCACCCTACATTAAGGTAGTGTCTGACCACCTTGCTGCAAACATTTAAAATAAAGGTCTAATGAGCAATGTATCCATGGAGAAACATTATAGTATATGAGTACACTGCCAAATTATTGACCTCTATTACAGCCACACTGGAGACAAGACATAAAGTTATTTTTTGCAGAGTAGATAAAAATGACATCATTATTTACTAAATATTTGATAAACTGATTTAATATAAAACAATTAATAGAAGAGACTACAGCATTAATCTGTAGATACAGGACACACAGGGACAACATACTCTACATATGCAAAAACAATTGTGTAGAGTCTGTATTAGATACCTTTAAAAGGGGCCTGGATAGGTTTTTAATGAGCCAGAACATAAAGGGCTATGTGTGTTAGTATGAACATTAATATGTTTTATTGCTTGTTGATTCAAGGAGAAATACCGATTGCCATTTTGAGTTGTCCTCCGAAAGCAGAATTTAAAATTGAGTTAAAAATCTTTTTTCTCATTATTTTTGACCCACAAGCAAAAAGGAAAAGGGTTGAACTTGATGGATGCAAGTCTTTTTGTCAGACTAAACTACTATGTAACCACTGTACCTAGGTAGACCTATGTAAAAACTCTAGGCAGAAAATCAATAAAAAGCAAAATCATAGAGATTACTGTCAGCGTCAGGAGAATTAAAATATAAATAAAAAGTTAAATAAAACCAGAAATGTCACATTAACTTTAAATATGCTACTTAATGTAAAGAACATGATTGAAATGGCAGCCAGAGTTCACTATATAAATTGCTACCTTGTCCCCTCCCAGCAGATGCCCATGGATCCTTTGTTATTTACATACGTTGTTAATTGTTGCCACTTGTTGGTAGATTGTTAACACACATTGCTATATATCTGGCATGCTTCCAGTGCTGTAGATAATGTGGAGCAATTGCAGCTCCAGCTGCAGAACTTTCAAGTGGCACAAGCTGTGATTGATTTTTATTCCATAGCTATAGTAATGTTATCATATATTTACTTTAAAATTACTTTTATAAGGTATGATATAAACAATAATAAAATGTCCCAAACCCATGTTGCAGTGTTTCACATTGTCTTGAAATAAACCCACTTTTGGAATATCATACTTTGGAGTGCCAAGCAAAATTCTGTTTCTTTGTTGCAGATATTACCACTTACCAAATGTTTATTAATAGATAAATATGTGGTGTTATTTTATAGTGACATCCCACAAACTAAACTGCATTTGCAAACAACATCACATTAATTAGGGCAACCTGTAAAAGTTATATGTGTCCTGAAAAAAAGTGTCTGGTCCAACCAAAATCACTAATTGTGTGAAGTGACACATGCATATACACTATCCCTAGTCACTATAGCAAATAATGTTTTCATTTTAATAATTTTTTTTTTTTTAATATATATAGATTCTGTTTGTACTGGATATATGATTCAGGTGTGACAATGTAAATTGCATTGGTAATAATAATAAGTAATTACAACTGCTTTTACCCAAGCACAAAACCAACTCTATGCAAGTTTTTTTTTTTAAAGTAGTTTATTACTAGTGTAAAGTTTTGACAGATTTTAATCCTGCTTACTTCCCTTGATTGCCTGTTAAATTTTAACACATCAATAATTGGTGTGTAGTTCATCTGACAACATTAGGCTTAGGGCATTTAACTCTATCAATTATACATAGTCTTTCAACTGCTACATTTAATTTGGCAATTACATCTGACATATCTACAATAATATCTCTTAAGTTATATGTGAATGTATCACTTTTATCATTACCAATCCCCCAACAATATTCCCTTCATGATTTGGGATGTGCCGTAGGGCTTCCAGTCCAATCAATCATCTTTTGCAAATGAAGCAACCTTATCTTGTTAACCTACAAGTTCATACACTATATCTGTCGACTTTTTTTTATATACATTCTGTAAGTCACACAAATAGAAAACATGGCAAAAGAAATTATACGAAACACAAAATAGTGGTGGAACTAATATGCGAAGCTAAATAGAAGCAAAACAAATAATCAAGTTATAAGCTTCAGGCAGTATCTAAACATCTGAAATGATCTAATTTCCTCCTGGGTGAGGAATTTGAAATCTGTTAGGTTAAATGTCTTGTACACTTTACTAAAGATTCCTTCTATTTAAAGATAACTGCATGTGGTGCCAACTATTATAATTAACAACATGGTGAAAGGAAAGCATACTGCAAGTGAAATGGAAGAGTAAGATGTAGATAAAAAGACTGCGGATGCATTAACTAAAAATGATGAGCAGGTGGGGGGACAGATCACATTATTACATAGTACATGCTATTATAGGGTGCATAAGGTGATCAGTCACTACGACTTGTCCTTCAATTATAATGCACAAACGTATAAAGCTTTTATATCTGACAGTTCTGTTCTTTCATATTATTATTATTGGGACCCTGGTGGACACTATAGAGTCCATGTTATTATGCATATGAGATATAACAGTAGCCAAAAGGTGTAATTTATCGTGCTAAACAGCCATTCAAATACATTTTCAGCACAACTTGGAGAATTATTTGCTACTGTTTATCTATAATTACACAAAATATTATGCTATCCATGCTACACCACATGGATTACCAACGTTGGTTTATTTTGAAATGAGTGATGTATCTTTTGACGTTATCTCACCTCAGTTACAAAATCGGGATAGGCCAAGTAATCCATTGTATCAAAACATTACTAAAAACAGCAAACTCACTAGCATTGCTGAAAAAATTCCCTCAGAGGAAAAAAATAAATACCAGCATTGCCAGAGATAAAACCTGTCCTAACGGCAGACCTCTCCAGTGCCAAGTCAGGACACTAGCGGTAGCACATCGCTTGTAACTGCCCATACTAAGTCAAGCTGGACTTCATGTAATGTTCTGCTATAGTGGGAATACGGTGACGAGGGCATTTATATAGACTATAAATTATGTTATGGAATCTGTACTGACAAATGAGTATCCCTCCATCAGCTCTGTAGGGTTTTCTTTAGCTAACAAGCTAGGAAGAGTACAGTTCACTATAAGGAACAACTTAATTAAGGCCCTGTCCGAATTTAATTTCCTCCCAAATACAATATGTAAATAGATTGCACAGATTCACACAGTAGTTTTAGACACCCCCTCTGTGTATTGGTAATAGTCTTGACATTTGTTTTAAAGCTTTGCATGTAACAAATTGCAATACATATATATATATATATATATATATATATATATATATATATATATATATAAACTTGTTATACAGTTATTATTTGTTATAACAGACAGATGTGTAACAATATTTCTGTTTCTGTAGAGTCAATTTAGAATTTTTGTGGGAGATTTACTGTGCCAAATCATTGCTGATGGGTGTATATCATATATTTGAAATGTCTATAAATCCAATTACTACATAGGGCAACGGAGTTTGACATACATGTGTACACATAGGACCCAAAGCAAAATAACATCTACAGAGTTCTACATCATCAAACACTAATTATAAAAGTAAATTCTGGTGCCAAGGTCTAAAATTGGCTCAAACAGTAGTAACATTCCACTGGTTTCCATGGTGACTGAGACACCTTGATATTAGGCCCAGAAGCAACTTTGTGCTTTGACAATTATAGAATAAGTGAAACTTCATCATCCTCTGTCAATAACATATCTATGTTATGCCCACAAGGCACTAACTTATTTATGTGTGGTCAATTCATATAAGTAGCACCTATAATGAGAAAAGACAAAACTGCTAATACAATCAGTTTTAGAACAAATCAATTTGAGGGGAAGTTACAAAACATTAAGGTTCTGTTATTGTCACTCTCACATTTTTTTGTTTTTTTTTTGTTTTGCTTATCTCGAGTTCAAGGTTTTTCACTGGCCTGGTTTCATTCATAATATGACAGATGACTTACCTAGGTGGTTAGCTGAGCAAACTGTTCTACAACAAGAGACTGGTTATGATTTTATTTGTAATATCTGATGTTCTTACCCTTTCTAACTCTTATTTTTTAATTAAGATGCATGAGGAAATCAGGTCTACTTGTGGTTTCTGGTTCCAGCAACAATCAACTCCTTTTTGGCCCCTGAAATGGGTCTAATACCCCAAAATAATATCTAAGGAGCTAATCAATCAAGAGAGAATTGCAGGGAATTTCGACAATAATTTCAAACTTAAGTTGGAAAAATTGTCCCATGCAGCTGCATTGGACTAAAGTTTAAAATTTCTTCCTCAAGAGGAGATTTGTGACATCACACGAGATTTGCGATCCGGAAGCTGTGTGTGTTTTGTTATCTAGCGCTATACCATCAGCCCGAAGTCTTTGGCGTACATCGTTCTGCTACCAGTCTAAATGTCAAAGATTGGTGATCTTACTGCCTTTTTTAACTGTTTTTATATAAGCCTCATAGTGTAAGGGGGCCATTAAAATATTTCTATTACTTACTACACCATGTTTGGTCCAACTTGTGTTTTCTCCCGAGATATTCCCTCTGTATGATGTTTTAAGTCAAAAATTGCGACTATATCGCCTGGATAATCCACCCAATAGATCTGCATTACATCCTACCCTGCCAGTGTGGATGATAGGACTTTGAGTTCTCCTGCTTTTCATACTCAGAGCAAGTGATTTAGGCTCTAGATTATGTGAGTTTGTTATCATTGGGGGATATAATTCACATCCATTTTCCTGCTTACTGTATTACACAATTGGATGGGTTTTTTTTTTGTCTTTTGCATATATAGCACTTTACTATTAGATAAGTATTAATCTCTTTTTTTTGCGCAACACTTTATTATTCTTTGTATTCACTGTTTTTTGTGTTGGTTTTGGGGAAGCTACACTAGTGTTTTGCTGCATTTTTCCACTTATAATATTTATAGGAAAATAACCAGACTAGATAGTATCCCGACTATACCTGAATGGTTCTTATCTGCCGACACATTCTAAGCTTCTCTGCACTGTATTTGAGGCTAATTCAGTTCAGCAAAACTCTTTTTTTACTGAGGCTATCATTATTTGTTCTGTGGTTTGCATTACATTTAATTTTACCTTTCCCTAAATTGCCACTTCATATGAGAGAAAATCCTAATGTCTTGCGCTATTTAGAAAAATACTAAACACGTTAAATACATTGCTTATAAAGATCAGCTAAGAGTAACCTCAAATGGTATAGGCCCAGTAGCTCATGAATACATGAGATTTGCTCTTGTTTCCTGGTTAATGTTTAATTAATACAGGAAAGTGTAACTTAAATACAACTATCTCTGCCAGATGTATGTAGGTGATTTGGGGGGATATTCACTTAACGGTGAGAAAAGGTGAGTTGAGGTGAGATGAACATTTCATCTCACCAATTTGCCTGTCTATTGCACAGGTATACACCTAGTGAGTTCACTTGGTGGTGGAAACTAACCAGGTTTGTCCCTGCACAAGCTAAATTGGTGAGATGAAATGCAACTCCCTTCATCTCACATGCAACTCACATTTTAGTGAATAGACCTCCTACAAATGTTATTTGCTTCTCTGAAATATTCATTTCAAACGAGTTGACTGAAGCAGACCAGCTCTTCTATTGTTTACTCTTTTTAACAATTACATCATTGTTTGTAGTATGAAAGTCTTGTGGCACTGAGATTCTTTTGGGGTGATAGACTGTAGAAGAGAGGTAGTGATTTTCTTTAGGATGATATACAATGAACACAGAACTTTTCCAGATACTGATTAAATCACCAGGCTCCTAACTCTAATCACCTGAGACTAAAATATACTTTTTACTCAAGAGGCTAAGATCTAAATAGCTTACACATCAGATTTCTGTATACTAATTATACTAATAAATCACGCATCTGATCTCTATGTACTTAATTATACTAATAAATCACACATCAGATCTCCAGATACTAATTATACTAATAAATCACACATCAGATCACTGCATACTAATTATACAAACATATTGTTAAGGAATGATCTGCTTGTTATGATCCCTGGGTTTTGCAAAGAAAATGAATCCACCCTGTGTAATATGTAATCAATTCTGTATCTATTAGAATTCATAGAGCCTTTTAAGCCTCATTTCATTAAAGCAGAACATGTTTCTGTTTGATCAAAGTCAAGTGTATTTAATTAACGCTATCAGGCTCATTATGGAACTGGTCAAGTCCTTTGGAAAGGTTTACAATAGCAGTACCGGTGTTTGCAGGAAGAAGTCTACTTATCACACAATACACCAAAATAAGCAATACCTTTCCATCCCATTAGCCTGTCTGCTTCATGTGCTGAGCAGCATACATTATCTTTTGTTATTAAATATTAATACTGCTTCGTTAAGCAAGTTAAATCCCACCTTGGATTTGGTTCTGAAAGTCATAGCAGTTCCCGGGGAACCTAACATGCACTTAATGCTAAATTCAATTAGCATAATGAATCTAATTAAAAAAGAAACTCTAAGTTTTGTTTTATTAGTAGTACTTCATTCCAGTGATGATAAGTACAATCAGTCTGTTTACTTTCTTGCAATCTGTGAAGGTTCATATCATTCCTCAAAATCCTCTTCTTATTTTATTATTTGCTTTATAAGAACATAATTCCGTGATTAGTGTTTTCCTTTAATTTAACTTATCTCATAAGTACTCATTTTTTGGGGAAGGATCTGCATTCACTCCCCTTCATATTCAGTGCCAGAGTATCTGCCGCTTTCAAGAAAGAAGCCAAGTATTGACCTCAGATGTCTTTTACTATCGGTTTTTCTGTATATTTCTTTTCTACAGTCATACTACTTTATCATATTTAATCTTTAACTTATTCCACTGAGTATAACTGTAGAATTGTGCATTTTGTTAAGTATCTCGGTGTACATAATTGACCATGATACAGAAATTCTTACACAACCAGTATCATAATGCATGGTTTCCTCAAAAAAGGCAAGATATCTTTTAAATATTTTTTTACGTTTGCCTTTAACTGTAATTTCTTTTATTTTACCATGTCCTTTGTTTACATACATGATGTACCAGAACTAGAGATAGGATGGCCTGGAAAAAAACAACCGATGAGACTTTAATCATTGCAAGTTGTCTCACCTGACGAAAAGCAAACCCTGGAATAAAATTCAAATACTGAGAATGCAATTCTAAAATAAGAGCAATATGCATTTCTGTCTCTAGGGGCACTGAAAGTGAAAAATATTTTGTTGGGAGAGGGAGGAAGGGGGGAGAGAGGCAACGTTATGGGGAGGGAGGGAGGGTAAAGAGAGGCAACATTGGGGGGAGGGAGGGGGAGAGCGGCAGCATTGGGGGGAGGGAGGGGAGGGAGAGCGTTGGGGGGAGGTGGAAAGAGAGGCAACATTGGGAGGAGGGGGGAGAGAGCCAGCGTTGGGGGGAGGGAGGGGGGAGAACCAGCATTGGGCAAGTCTGTGGGGTAGGGGCAGCATTGGCACATGAAAGGAAATAAAAACAAGAAATGCATTCTTTTTACATCATAATTTTTATTAAATATTAAAAAGCAATTTACATGTGAATATATACAAGTTAAACTTTTTTCCGATAGGGTAGTCTTATATTCAGGCTTTTAGTTTTTTTCTTAAAGGAATACCCAAAGTTTGGAGGGTCGTCTTATAATCAGGGATATCTTATATTCAAGCAAATATGGTAAATTTATATTCTGGCAATTGGGTTCCAACATAATTTGTATTTTTATTAAATCCTCTGTTGAAGTGTTAAATTCACTATAATTTTTGTTGTTGTTAATGAAATCTCATGTTATTGTTTCCTGGAATTTCTTGTATTGAGAGAGAAAAAAGAGTCATTATGGCACTAAATATAAAACAGATGCATATTTTGTGCTGTAACATCTACACACCTACCACAAACAATATGTGTACACAATTTGTCAGAGATAACATTCAGAGTGCCACACAGAGTAGCGTTCACACCACTTGATAATAACAATAATTGTACTTAATTGTGCACAAAGTCTCAAAGGATCAGGATCATATACAATAAAAAAAGAGAAAAAACATATAAATAGTGTAGTATTATTTAAATTGAAAATATTTTACTGTCCACACCCCACTGCTTCACATTTAACGCATTACATGACTTATGAGTCAGCGCTCCTGTGGGTTTGAAATGCATTAAGTCTTATGATGTACCCTGTGTCATCGCTTGATTATTAAACGCATGAATATTGATCAAGCAAGCATGTGCTGATTTCATCAAAACAAGCCTTGTTCAAATCTGGTGGTTGGCTCAGCACCAGTGAAAATAAAGCACCTGCACAAATCAAACTAACGGAGATCTGGAGCCCGGTGAAACATATATTTGAAATTTCTAGTAGTTTACATCACCATATGAATATGGCTATGTAAGATACTACATTTTTTTTAATTTTGTCTCCTTGACTGCAACATATTTGCTTTTTGTCCCTGGGGGGTCTCCCTGTACCTTTACTGGTGAGCAGCCACTCTACTCAACCAACAAGTGTGTAACACACTGGGGTGTGGGCAGTAAAATATTTTCAATTTAAACAATACTACACTATGTACATGTTTTTCTTCTTTTTTATTGTAGATGATCTTGATCCTTTGAAACTATGTGCAACTTAAGTATAAGTATTGTTATTATCTTCACAAGTGGTGTAAACTTTACTCTGTGTGGCAATTGGATTGGTATATTAAAGAATCCTTGATTGGAACTGAAGACTTGTTTGTATAGTAGAAGCTTTGACAAGGCTTCTGGTTTAGCACCCCTCCCCATCATAGGTGCTCCACAAGTGGTGTCCAGAACTATGAATTGCAGGAGCGTCTCTGTGTTGTACAATAGGAAGGCCCTTTGGTCCCTGGTAAGCAATACGTTTGAAGAGATTATGCCCCACATAAGCAAATGCCTTCACTGTTAGAACCAGGGGCGTTGCTAGGTCTCCAAAAGACCTGGGGCTGGAGCCCATGGCAGATTTGACTGAAATTAGACCTGGCGTCCGGGTACTGTTGTTCCCAAATGGTGCCCTCGCTGCTTGTGTCTGTATGTTTGTGTGATTGTGTGTATGACTTCATGTGATTGTGTGTGTATGTTTGTGTGTATGATTGTGTGTATGACTGCATGTGATTGTGTGTGTGTGATTGTGTGTATGACTGCATTTGATTGTGTGTGTATGTTTGTGTGATTGTGTGTATGACTTCATGTGAATGTGTGTGTGTGATTGTGTGTATGACTACATGTGATTGTGTGTGTGTATGTTTGTGTGATTGTGTGTGTGTATGTTTGTGTGATTGTGTGTATGACTGCATGTGATTGTGTGTGTGTGTGTGATTGTGTGTATGACTGCATGTGATTGTGTGTGTGTGATTGTGTGTATGACTGCATGTGATTGTGTGTGTATATGTTTGTGTGATTTTGTGTGTGTGTATGTTTGTGTATGTTTGTGTGATTGTGTGTATGTGCCATTGTCTGGCTCCTATATTTTTTGTTTTTCTGGCTCCTAAAATTAATTTGTCAAGCCCTGGTATATATATAATATTAACAATAAATGCATATGTATACATGATTTATATGATAATGACACTGAGCAATAGGTATATATAAAAGGTATAATATAAGAAATGAGCAATAAAACATAAATGATGTATATGATACCAATGAACAGTAACTTTATATGCAAGACTTTATATTGAACTAAATATCGAAATTATTGGGGGTATGTAATAAGGGTTCAGCAGTTTCTATTTATGCCACTGACAGCTCTGAATGTTCCCAAGGGTCCAGTAACATTAGTACTATATTACATAGGCCTCTTCTAATTCTACTCTGAGATAAGTGGGTTGTAACTTTTTATTTGCCAAAATGCTTTAACATTGTATATCATGCCAATGATCAGTAAATGCATAATCTTTGTATATCATGCCAATGAGAAGACATACATCCACAGTGTCTCACACAGACACACACACAGTGGTCTATTCACTGAAAGGCAAGTTGTTGGTGAGTTGATGAATATTTGATGCAGAGTCAATTCTGGGGATCTATAGATATACATGGATATATCTATATGTTTATATCTAATAAAAAGGTTATTGAAAAATGTATTTCTTGTTTTTACGTTCTTCCTCTGCACCCACAATGCACCCACAATTTACCCCAGCACCCAGCTCACACTCCAATGTAATTCAGTCCGCCAATAAAGCTCACACTCTAATGTAAATCAGTCCACCAATAAAGCTCACACTAATTCAGTCCACCAATAAAGCACACACTCTAATGTAAATCAGTCCGACAATAAAGCGCACACTCTAATGTAATTCACTCTGCCGATAAAGCTCACACTCTAATTTAATTCAGTCCGCCGATAAAGCTCACACTGTAATGTAATTCACTCTGCCAGTAAAGCTCACACTCTAATGTAATTCAGCCTGCCAATAAAGCTCACACTCTAATGTAATTCATTTTGCCAATTAGAGTGTGAGCTTTATTGGCAAAATGAATTACATTAGAGTGTGAGCTTTATCGGCGGACTGATTTACATTAGAGTGTGAGCTTTATCGGCGGACTGATTTACATTAGAGTGTGAGCTTTATCGGCGGACTGATTTACATTAGAGTGTGAGCTTTATAGGCAGACTTATTTACATTAGAGTGTGAGCTTTATTGGAAAATTAATTACATTAGAGTGTGAGCTTTATTGGCAGGCTTAATTACATTAGAGTGTGGGCTTTATTGGCGGGTTTACATTAGAGTGTGAGTTTTTTTTTTATCGGTGGACTGAATTACATTATAGTGTGAGCTTTATTGGAAGACTTATTTACATTAGAGTGTGAGCTTTATTGGCAAAATGAATTACAATAGAGTGTGAGCTTTATTGGAAAAATGAATTAAATTAGAGTGTAAGCTTTATTGGCAGGCTGAATTACATTAGAGTGTAAGCTTTATTGGCAGGCTGAATTACATTAGAGTGTGAGTTTTATCGGCGGACTGAATTACATTAATGTAATTCAGCCTGCCAATAAATCTCACACTCTAATGTAAATCAGTCCGCTGATAAAGCCCACACTCTAATGTAAATCAACCCGCCAATAAAGCTCACACTCTAATGTAATTCAGCCTGCCAATAAATCTCACACTGTAATGTAAATCAACCCGCCAATAAAGCTCACACTCTAATGTAATTAATGTAGCTTTTTCTTTTCGGAATAATAATATCTCAATTTGCATTTTTTGGCTGACTTGGTATCATGAGAATTGTAGTTCACAGCTAACACCTCTTATTGTGTATTCGGTTACCCATTTTCTCATAATCCTCAGCCAGGCAATTCTGGCTGAGCATTATGAGACATTTAGTCAACAGCCCATACAAAGTTAGCTGTGAACTACCATTCTCATGATCCTCAGCCAGCCAAAACACACCATAATGCTGGCTGAGCATCATGGAAAGGGTGGTCCACAACAAACATATAAACTAATGTTAGTGTCCCTTACCTTGATGGAGGGGGGTCTGCTCTGGCTTCTCCCTGGCACTCTAGGATGTGGAGGGAGCTGCTGAACTCTTCTTGCCAGAGACCAGCTCCCTCCATGCTGCCTTCCTGCTGCTCGGTAGAGGGGGCGGGGTCACGGGTTTAAGCCCCTCCCCCACGTCTGATTGACATCGGGCAGGGATATTCTATTAGAAGCAGGTCTCTGCTAGAAGAGACAGAGACCTGCCGTGCCACAGCTGGCACTGAGGCACGAATATAGCGTGGGGCTCCCTGTCACTCAGGGAACCCACGCTAAGGGGCATGGCAGCATGAAGAACTGTGCACTGCTGTTAATAATTTTAACAGCAGTGCCTGAGACTCGGGGCTATGGAGTGGAGACTCGGGGCTTCAGCCCCAGTAGCCCCCCCCTAGCGACGCCTCTGGTTAGAACCCACCAACATTTAAGTAGTTTGACTCAGTGGTGGGCTAAGCATGATATGGCCATATGATGTGACTGAAACTCCAATTTTGTCATCATAGTAAGGTGAAGGCGTAACAGCGGGGATGGCAGACAGAAAAATGAGAATTTTAGAGAAAAAAAGAGACTATCAAGGATGGACGTGGTTAAAGAGAGAGACTGACACAGTGGAGATGGAAAGGTTAGACATACAGACATGTGGGAACAATGTGCCTAGTTCTGTGGGAGCGTATTGACACTGTAAGATGCTATTGAGTAATAAAACAATATGGAAGGTTCTGTGTGGGGCATACTTCTAGGCGCTGTGGTTAAATGTGACTCGTTGCATTAACACAATACTTTCTGCAGTTTTTCTTGATAAGTAAATATTCTTTAAAAAAAACGGAGTGGCACCAATAATTGGGTGTAACCTATACTCTAGACTATGACATACATAAATTATAAATATATACTTTTTTTTTTAATCACCTTTTATTTATTTTTCTTATTACAGTTAGAATTTAGAGAAATAGCAATACACAATTTCCTAAAAAAAAGTTTTATTATGATTCTATTAATCTGTATATACTAGATCCTGATTATTTTAGAAATAATTATTTTTTATATATATATATATATATATATATCAAAATAATATAATATTTACATCTACATCAAATCCTATTATATATAGAATTGCAAAGTCTTCCCTTATTGCACATGATTGCCATTGCATGCACAATTTTGCACCCATAGGACTTGTTATTGCACCTGTACATACATTGCACATACTTGACATTACACCCATATTGCAAACGCAGACCTGAAACACCACTATCCACAGAACAAGTAACTGGAAAGGTGTTTGCAACTTTCCCATCGCAGAAATGGTATATAAAGGAGAAGTATTTGAGCAACTGCTTAAAATGTGGCCTTATTATTCTCTCTTATTATTTCTCTCTTATTATTTCCATAGCCACATCTAGCTTTCAGTGGCTTGTTTGTATGTTAAAATGTTCTGGTTTTAATATATTGATCGAAATAACCTTTACAACCTGAGAAGATTTTGTTAAATGTATTGCTAACCCTACATGCTCTGGTAATTTTCCCTTATCCGATTTATTTCAGTTGTTCAAAATGACCAACACCCCATCTATAACAGCTTAAATTCTCACCTCTTTTCTTTGTCTTCCAACAGACCTGAAATCCCACTATCCCCATAACAAGTATATGGATCGGTGTTTACTTGTATATTAAGCTATAAATGTTACATATCTCAGGCAAACATGATATCTTGAGGCTGACTTACTGTTGAAAAATGTACACAGCTACATAGATGGCAACAATCCTGTATAAAAATAAAAACATAAATAAATATAAGTGTCAAACTTGGGATAAACGAGCTGTTATAGTATTCAGACAAAAAAAAAGAACTACTACAGATCATCCCCAACTCAGTTCTAAATATTGCTCTCTAACGCCAGGCTCCCACTACTTACACTTGAAAGCTCTCCCCTCCTTTCCATCCATCTCATGTCCAATGGAAGCTGCTAACTTTTACAACAGCTAGCTCACCACATTGACAACATTGGCTCTCTTGTTGCCAAAATTGCCCACAGACCCAACCAACAACCGTAGCACACAAAGCAGACATGCTCCTTCCAAAAATGTACTCGTACAACTGTGCAGCATTTTGGGAAATCATGCTGCAAGGAGGATTGTCTTAATTGTAAAACATGCTGTGCTCCTACAAATCTGCTCTCTCTCATTCCAAGCAACACTACTTCTCAACCTTAATATCAACCATCAAATCAAAACCAAAACATCTCTTCTTGACATTTAACACTCTCCTCTGCCCCCCCTGCTCTACTCTTATGGCCCAAGATCTTGCTTCTCATGTAAACAATAAACTTGATGCTATCAGGTGTAACTTTACCTCCCACATCTTGCCACAACTACCTCCTGCATTGTACCAGTCCTTCAAACTCACTTTGAATATCCTCTCCCCTGTAACTGAGAAAAAGGGTTTGATGATATGCTGACCTCCTCGAGACAGATTACTCTCCATCCCATCTCACCTTGTATGTTCACATTACCCGCTTCTCTACCCAACTCTAACCCACCTCATCAACCTCTCTCTGTCCTCTGGAATATTACTGTCAAACCTTCAAGCATGTCCAAATCATATCTGTACTGAAAAAAGTTTCCTTAGATCACACACTTCCATCTAACTAGGGTCCTATATCCATTCTCTCCTTTGTGTTCGCGTTGTTGGAGAGAACTGTTCACTTGCAACTAACAGACTTTCTTAACGTTAAATCTGGCTTCAGACCCTTTCACTCTATTGAAATACTCCTGACTAACATGTCAAATGGTTTACTCTCTGCCATATGTAAAGTCCACTTCTCCACACTGATCTTCTTAAATCTCTCTGCTGCCTTTGAGGATGTTGCCCACTGCCTCCTTCTTAACAGATTATCCTGAATAGGTATAGGTAGTGTGGCTCTCTCTTGGATTGAGTAGAATCTATCTGAGCACTCCTTTACTGTGTTGCTTACTGGAGAGACATTGTTACCCATTGTGTTCTCTGTTTGGTGTTCCGCAAGGGCCAGTGCTTAGCTCTCTGCTTTTTTCCCTGTAAACCTCCTCTCTAGGAAAACTCATCAACTGTTTGGCTTCCAATACCTCCTGTATGGGGATGACACCCAAATCAACCTCTCCTCTCCTTACACCCTCTGACATGCCGCATGTTGGGGACTATCTGTCGTCTATCTTCACCTGGATGTCTATTTGATCCTAAAACATAATTTATCTCATCTTTCCTCCATCAAGGTCCGTCCCTGTACCTGACCTCATCGTAACTGTTACCCATTGACTGTGTCCCATATCTTGGCTCTCTCTTACATTTCCCATGTTCAGTCTTTAGCCAAATCCCTTTCCCACCAAAATTGATTTACAATTTCTTCTGTGCACTCACTTTGCATTTTGTTAGTTGATAAAAATGGACTATTAACATGTTTATTTTTGAAAGCATTCCATTTTTACGTTACATTATATTTTTCACACCTGCATAAAACATTTACATAATTTGCTAGATGTATGACCTAGAGCTCAGAGAGGTCCCAATGCTCTTTCAACCTAAGGACATACATAGTAACGCTGTTAATTAGGTTAAACGGAAATGTAGACAAAAAACAAAGGTGTGGGATCCCTCTCAGCGACAACGGGCAAAAACTGAAATAGCCAGCCCTATAGGATGTAACCTACTTGAGAGAGGAATCACCGTTTTTTGCTTGCACCATTACAGAGGAAACCTCTCCATTAGCATATCAGACTGGTCCCACCCATAAGGGCAGTCCAGATTCAAATAGCCTGGCAGGTCTCCTCTGCACAAAGAATACAGCAACCACAGACATACGTTTCAGCCTTCATTGGCCTCGTCGGTGAGGTACGGCTGGTATCCCTCTAGGTGCAGCGAGCTAGGGACCCACTTCTGGGCATACCCTGATAACTCATGGAGACAAAAAACAAAGGTGTGGGATCCCTCTCAGCGAGAATGGGCAAAAGCTGAAATAGCCAGCCCTATAGGATGTAACCTACTATGGAGAGGAATCACCGTTTTTTTTGCTCGCTTGCACCATTACAAAGGAAATGTAGTCCAATCAAGTCCAAACCTTCTACAAAACCATATGTGTTGATCCAAGGCATCTAGGGTGTAAATTTGTCCCTGGCAACTATATAGGAACATAAAATGTATAGGAAAGGGAAACTACAAAAAAGAAAAATACTACACACTAAAAGCACATTTTGTACCAATGTTTCTTAATCAATATATGGGGTGCATAAAATATTAAAACACTCAACATTGGGTTCTCCATCATCCTTTGCAGATAAGGTGGAAGTTAAATATATCAACATTTATCTTTTTGATTAGAAATGATAAATGAGCAGCAAATACGACAAAGCATATTTATAGAAAAGGTTGGTTGAATGCTTACATATTCTTGTTGACATATTGACTTTTAGGATTTGAAAAATGTATTGTTTGGTAGCTTACAAATCACACACAGCTGACAGTATAAATATCTTGTTTCTTGCATACAAACAATATCATATACATGTCAGCCATATTAGTAATGTGAATTGTAAATGTTAATTGCATTCTCCAGGGGGGTAAAACAAGTCATAATATCATGTTAGCCTATCTTGCACTGGTTGTAATTAAGGTCTAATATGATTGCACAACTGGTGATTAATTTATAAGTCGTAGCATATTTCTTGCTGTGATAAAATGTTGGACAAAGATTAATCATATTAGGTAATTTGATACTTTTAAACTTTGGGGGGGGGGGGGGGGGTCGGCAGGAGGGTGGAAAATGGGGAGATATTATTATAAAAGAAAAATACTTTATTGTGAGTAATTGCAATGTCCCTGCTGTTTCCATGAAAGAACGTCCATTACTATACCATTTCTCCAGAAGGATATTGAAACTGTGGAGAGAGTTCAGAGAAGGGCTACTAAACTGGTTCATGGGTTGAAGGATAAAACTTACCAGGAAAGGTTAAAGCATCTTAACATGTAAGGAAAGACGTAACAGGGAGGATATGATAGAAACATTTAAATACATAAAGGGAATCAGCACAGTAAAGGAAGAGAGTATATTTAAAAGAAGAAAAACTACCACAACTAGAGGACATTGTCTTAAATTAGAGGGGCAATGATTTAAATGTAATATCAGGAAGTATTACTTTACTGAGAGGGTAGTGGATGTATGGAATAGCCTTCCAGCAGAAGTGGTAGAGGTAAACACAGTCAAGGATTTTAATCATGCGTGGGATAGACACAAGGCTATCCTAGCTATAAGACCGGCAACGAGGGACTAATAAAAGTATGCAAAAAATTTGGCAGACTAGATGAACCGAATGGTTCTTATCTGCCGACACATTCTATGTTTCTATGTTACTACTCTACCCAATCAAAAACAAATAATTTAGAGGATGTCAAAATTTGGACAATATATGTTTCTAAAGCAAAAAGAAGCAGAATAACACTAAATGATTTACTCAATAAAGACAGACTTGCAGGGAATTAAGATTTAAAACTTTAGGCTAATGTAGGCTAATGCTGACAAGTTAGACATTTTTTCCAATTTAGATGAATGGGAGCATTTTCCCAACTCAGCTACTTTACCCTTAAGTTTGAAATTTCAGCCTCAATTACCTGCAATTTTCCCTTCATTAAGTAGATGCTCATATTTGAGGGATTGAAGGGTAGCAAAGTCAGTATAGCATTGCAGACTGACAAGCCAGCAGGTCCGTATACATTGCTTACACAACTGCAAAGGATATTGGGCCCTCCTCCGTCAGTGTCTGCTTCCTCAGGGCCCTCAGCTCTCACAAGGTATATAAGCCACGTTTCCTGATCTCTCCAGCCATCCACACCACTAGCCAGGACACCTAGTGTAGGATGAATAATAATAACTGGTTTATTGAAAACGTATATACAAACAGAATAACATCAAGCAGGAAATGAAACAGTAGGGTAGAAGAGAGCTTTCTAATTAAAAGACAGGAAAGAGTATGACATGTTTCAACACAATAGACATAACATCACACAGGACACATTTAGCACCTGTACATGCATAACATAATTACACATCACACTGTGGAGTTAGACATATCCTGACTTAAGAAAAGACAATGGGTAACACTTAAACACAGTTAACACTGATAACATTCAATAATTCAATAATAATATAACATAGACCAACAAGAACAAAGTAACAAAATGAAAATAATTCAATAATAACATAGACACTGTAGACACTTTGCAATATCAAACTGCACATCAGAAATGTGTCTTCTGCGCATCTGGTAAGCATTTTGTCAAACTCAGTGCTGGCAGTATATTGTACCCCTTCTCAGACCGGGGCCATGTCTGTTGGTAAGAGGCTGGCAATCAGTACTATCCATGAAGCCCAGTGACGGATGTTTCCATCACACAGGGTATAGATATGCAATTAAGGTCTGACATAGCTAATGGCTAAAATGCAATCTCAGGCTTATTTTATATATTTGTTTCTTCAGATTAGCCAAAAACACCATTATCAAGGGAAGAGAATATCCTACTCACCCATCAGTGATGGAAAGAGATGTTCATTCTATTGTCTCTCTCTGCTGCCACTAAGCACTGCTCTGTAAGATGGAAGCCAAAAATGAGTACAACATTGAAATGACACTTTATTTAGGTATTTAAAGTTCAAAAATTGGTTGTATATTTCTTTGACTTTGGGTTTCAATATCATTTTCCTTGAAGACTAAGTTCCCTGCTCTGAGATTTTGATGAGCGAAGATTAGCTAATTAATGATATACACAACTAGAAGTAACCTGTTTGTTTACTATACAGATAGGAAAAAGGCCAAACAAAAAAACACCTGAAATACTTAAAAATAGAATGAGGCAATGCAGCCTGTTACCAAACTACTCCACTTCATTAAGCTTGGAATGCTCTGATGATATTATGACATGTTGGCAACTAAACTATAGGGATATAATGTATTGTACAGAGCAATTTACTGGATCTGGGTCAACCACTTAATGCAGGCTGAATTTTAGGATACATTATCCACGCCGTGGGCAATTTACATAAGACGTGCATGAATATTGAAGTCTTATGTTAGTAAGGATTAATGTAGAAACAGGTTCTATTATTTATTTTTAGAACACTAGACAGATTGTGTTTTTGTCAGTTGCAATCTTTACAGTAAGAATAGATTGCACAGGGGTGGGGGCATGTTGATACATCAGTTGGGACAAGATGTAACACAAGAAGAGTGAGGCATGGTCAAACTAGAGATATTTTGCAAATTAGGGAAACTGAAAGGCCAACAAGCTTAATGCACTGTATATGAAAGTTATAAAAACATGTTTAGCGTAAGCTTAACATATGTATAAGGTATTAAAATGACCAACACACAATCAAACAATTATCACAATCTATAGGATCCACTCAAAGAGCTCCAATTTTTAGTTGAAAAAAAAATCAGAGCTTCAAATTTAAGCCGCTATTGGATCACTTTGGGGATCTGAATGGCTCTTGAATTCAGACTACTTGGAGAACACACAAGTGATCCCAAATCAGGATGAAAATCTGCCATTATGTCCAATTATTGCACCAATTATCATGCCAACATTTCGTCATCAAATCCACTAATAGAATGGTGAGATATGTTAAAAGATTGATCTATGCATTATGCAGGGCTAATAGAGCTCTTCTAACAAAAAAACAACCCCCCAGTTTGGTCCTGCAACATGCATGGTTAAGTTGGTGAAATAAAATGTTCTTCACAACTATAACTCACTTTTAGTGAATTGCTGCCTCTCTCTCTAACAATGGCCCTGAGAGTGAGAATTACTAAAGTAGCACACATTGTAAACGTGCTTTATACAATACAGATAAACTGTAACAATGCTACAATGCAACCATAATTGAATATATTGCACCCAACACTACATGTTCTGGTATTTAGGGAACAAAACAAAAAAATAAATACATAAACCTAAATAATAATTATCTTGTTGTGATTTAGTCTGCTCAACAATTTCATTATGGCCTGCAAATACAATAAAAAACACATTTGCAGTCTATTAACTAAAAGTTGAAAGTTGTTCATTTTGTAACTGTAATGAGTTTAGCAATCCTCTGTTATATTTCCTGTCCTCTGTATAAGACACTTTTCTTAGCAATAATAAGCATGTTATGCTTAATGTGGCTATTCCAATAAATATGTAAAAAGGAGAAAAAAAATGACAGACTTTAAATTGTTTGGAGATGGCCTAATAACCATTTCCACTTTGATGGGAAGTAACAATTGCTTCTCTAAGATCATTGCTGATGTCTTTCCTCCTTGGCATTGTGGTAACACATACCAAAAGGGTGAAACTTTGGCTTTTGTAGAAGTCACACTTGCTAATTATCAAGAGCATTTGTTTGCTACTTGGCCTCTTAATGCCTATGGAAGCAGTAAGGGTGCACTTAGTTTTTCACACATGGCTTCTCCATTTTGGCATTATGTGTGTTAAATAAATTATGACACAGTGTAATATGCCATGTGTTGTTGTTCGTCTGAGGTTGCATTTACCTAATTTTCAAACTTGCTAAGGAACAGATGATTGTTATTATGTGCTAATATTTTAAACATTCATAGAACTCATACTTTCTTTTTCCATGACTGTATGTACATACATATATATATATATATATATATATGTATGTATGTATGTATGTATTGTATCACATAACGTAACTATACTTCTTTTTTACACAGCTGCTAGCAGTATGTTATTCTTCTTGCTTCACAGCTTACCTGCACTCATTCATTCATTTATATGTACATGGAGAGTGCAGGCTTACAATATACTCATCCAAAACACACCACTGGTCAGACTCATCTAGCTTTCAGAGTCTTACCATGCACTTCCACTGCCCCAGCCTTGCCTTTTCACTCATATTAGGTGTGTCCTAACATGGAAAGACCCTTCATTGAATTTAGATGGGTTAAGGAATTACATGAATTGTGTAATTGACAAACATCCAAAGGAGAAATAAGTTATATTAAAAAGTTTGGGCCCTAAGAAAAAAAGCAAATGATAATTCAGTGCGCAAAGTAATTACAGAAATAATTAAAACGGGCAATGGTCTATGCAAAAAAAAGAATGTTAATGAATTCTTGCTTCAGAAGATTGAAGTCCTAAACATTGAGGAAGGCAGTTGCCTGGAACCATATCAAACAATAGTGCTGAATATTACTGTTGGATAGATGCTGAATGGTCACTTAGTTGAACAAAGATTGTTGAAGTTTCAGTTTAGTTAAAGCAGCGAGCAAGATATCGGCTAGTCTAGTAAAGCCCTGGATTTAAGTGTTATAGGAAGGACTTCATGGCTAGGCCCAGATCAGGGGATTTCCCTCTAGACAGTTTACAAAGCGAAGTTTGGTTGTAAATCATTAACCAAAGTCATGGGTTCTCCCTGAGTGATGGGCAGGATGACCAATAATGTAGCTCATAAAGGGGTGGGGGCAAAATTGTTATAAAAGGCTAGGCTCTCCCCATGGTCAGCTCATTACAACAATTTTACACAAGCTGATTTTCCCTCCATCCCCTTTTTGGTTTCAGGCATTCCCTTAGCATGTCATGGGGTCCTTAGAGAATTGGCTTCAGAGAAGAAGGTCTACCCTGTGTGCATTATCCAATAGACAGTAGTGCAGGATCTCCTCAAGGGCTGGACCCTGAGAAGTTATTGGGGTAATTGCACTGTAAGGATGATGCCGGTGGTTTCCCTAACATCAGAATACAATGGTACTATTGCTTCTGGGGCCAGTTCTCACATGATCTTGCTGTGGTATGCTAAGTATGTTAATATTATGTTAATATAATGCTGATATGCTTAAGTTAACTAATTATTAAGGATGTTGTTTTAAGTATTATATATGTTAGTATATGTTAATAATATTTATTGAATAATAATTATTTGTTACAGTTTGTTTGGAGATAAACGATGGTGCCTTCGAAATCCAAACTGTGTGTTGAGTATTTTCTATTGGGGGTAAGTTACCGGTGGGTTTCATTAAATAGATGGTGCCTATCTGTCATGTATCACATAGCTGCAGTGCTATGAAAAATACAAAAATTGTTGGAGAATAACATTAGTAAATGCCTAAAGTGTACTTGGATAGAATCATTCCACTCATGTTAGTTAAGGCACCAGTAGCAAGTATGGTGCCATTTTAATATACATACACCAAGCTCATAACAAGGGTCCAGTAAATTTATAATCAGTTTAGATTTTTCATGTACCAGTTACCCATACATTAATTGCAGACACCACTAAGAGCAATTTTAAGAGTAAATTAGGCTTAGTAGATAGGGAAAATATGTTGCCACGGCAATTCTTTGTTGTTAGTGGTTGTTTGCATCGTATGCTATCTAGCTACATAGTGGGCACGGAATCTGGGTCAATGAATTAGAAAATTGGTTTTCTGATGGAAAGTCTAGGAAAATGGTGTTTGCAGGACTTTTCAGTAAAGAAATGTGCAGTTAACTTTCTTTTTTAAATCAGTTTGGCTACTTGCCACAACTTTAGTTCATGCTGATAGCTCAAGAAGTAAACTGTGGGTTTGCAATTGTACAGCAGTGACAATCCTTCCACTCAAAGGGAAGATTTTATGTGGACAATACCTGGTTTTTATAACTTCAAGAACTCGCTCAATATGTATTCTTGTCAATGCGAGATTACGAATTTTGGAGACTTTCACGGAGAACCCAGTGCCACGTATACATTTTTTTTCCAACAAGTACATGTACAAGAATTCCAGAAATTGTGTTCCATTTAATTGCACCAATGTTACTTAGAGTTAAAGAGATTCAGGGTTATTTTTGTCACTCATATTCAGCTTTATCCTCTCCCAGTAACTAGTACTGCATGATACTTTACAATTTCTGACCGTATTTTAGTATTTTAAATAACTGGACATTTTCTAAATATTTCAAACATGTTGTATTTTTTCTGAATTTGTGGTTCTTACCTTTTGAAAGATGGGCTGCCTATTCAGATTTAAAATGTCTTGACATGCTTACCATCTAGCCCGGTGTTGGCTAACCTTGGCACTAACAATGTTTGGGAGATGTATAACCCATGATGTTCAATCAGTCGTACGATGGCTATACTTGGATTGTCTGTTTGGGAACTACATATCTTAAGATTGGCTGAGCCTCATTGAAGGGTTGGTTCCCAAACATCTGCAGCGCCACAGTAGCTATCACAGATCTAGCACTTGTTGACTGCTAATATAGTGAAGATAGACATGAAGACCATCAAGTTTAACCCTTCCTTACATCCATGTCTGTTGATCCAGAAGAAGGCTAAACAAAAACAAAAAAAAAGCACTAATAGGGACATGTATTTTAAAAAAGCAAAGATATTTTAGGTGCAATTTGTTTTGTGCTTTTCTCCTTTTGTACTAAACATTTAACACTGAAATCGTAAATATGAGGAAATTGTGAATAAAAACAGGCAAATTTACAACCAAAAAGAGGCAAATGTAAATATAATCGCAATATATTAGCTCAACCGGAAAAATGCACACTAAAAATAAATAAAAAGGAGAGGCGCAAAATGGAGAAAAAAAGCACAAAATGTTACAAATATTCTCAAATTTCTCCTTAAGCATGTTTTACCTATTTTTTTTCCCAATGCACTTGTTTAGTACATGACCCCTTAATACTTAAAAAATCATATTAAACATAAACAAATTTCCTTCCCCGAGAAAGCTCTTTCCTCTCCTCTAATCAATAGTTTTTATATTCTGTTATCATGTCACAACAACAATTCTCTTACATGGATTCAGCAAAAATGAGAAATACAAAATACAGTAACTTGTAAACAGAACTAGCCAACTATCGCTTGAAATATGCAATTTAGGTAAATTATTAGGTGGGTGGGGTTAAGACAAGGAGGTGTTATCACGTCCCATAGTTACCCATATAGAAGGAGTAGGGACTTTTGCCGTTTTGGGCATTTGCACAACATTTAAACATTCTCTAGACTCCAAAAACTCAGGCCAAGTGAACCACTTTTTTCTTGAGGTGTAGTCTTCATCAAACCATTCTTTGATACAATGGTGATATTGTTTGTTTCCACTTTAGGAGAATTAAGATTTGTGCTGCATTTAGCAAGTGGATAGTAAGCAATATTTAAGATGATCATATGTCCTGTGGTGTAACAGCAATTTTGCCAGTGTAAGCTGAAAATCTGCTTCTCCCAAGGAACAAATGGTTTGCATGATAATGGACCAAATTTTATGGAGAGAAGTCCCTGGTAATTTCAAGCATCTCCAACAAAGTGGAGATACCAAGGCCAATATTCAGTGTAATTCAGCTTGGACCTTATTCCATCTTGTAAAAAAACTTTTAACCTGTTTTTTATATGGAGAATGTTTGCGTAAGTAAGAATATTGTGTCCCAGTCATCTCTTGAGTCCTTCTCAAAATCCTTTTTGAGAAGTCAGACTCACCACTTATCACCATTATATATACTATTTTTAATTGTGATTGCCCTGTATGCATTTCATGTCTAGAAAAAATTCAACTGAAACTGATTGAATCTGCCAAAACAACAGATGTTAACTGTGTTTAAGATCATAGTTCCTTTCTTCCAGTCTTAAAGGATGCCCCTGTGTTTTCTGGAATGTTCGATTTATAAAACGATTGCTAGAAAGGACCCTGTATTGACCTTGAACATGCTTGCAAAGGGTAATAATATATCTTTCCTTCAGAGAAAACAATCCCAACTTGGCAAGCCTTCAGAGCTGAATTCTCCCACTGCTTTAATCCATTTCATCATCCCTTACAGAGTGTCTGCTAAGAACTCCGTGAATGTAAAAACTATGTTTGCCACATATATAGTTAGAACATTCACAAAAATAGAGAAAACCACGATGGTCGAAGATTGTAGCTAACAATGTCTTCAATCTGCTCTCTTATGTGGAATCCCATCGGATTTAAAATGGGTGTATGCGACGAGCGACATTACTTATCAAGGCATCATAGAATTATGAGAAAGAAGAAAGAAAAAAAAAACAATCACCATCATTTTGTGCACATGTTGATGACCAAAATTATACTCAGAGTCCCTGTAATTCAAAGAAAGATTACAAGGTCCAAGGTTCCATTTAACTCTATTGTAACATGTTTATATACTTGCTTATTCCTCGTTGCATCTCACAATTGATTTTATAATAGACATTTCCCTGTTGCACAGAAGGACAACGATTCTGGTTGTGGTACAGCAATTTACAAAACACACTTATTTCCTACTTATAAGCTCCCTGCTGCTGCGGAACTCAATCAGCTTAAAAGCTAAATAAATCTTCTGTTTACAGTGTAATATGGATCAAATGAAAACACACATTGGCTTGCAATTCCCTTTTACATTCTGGAGGATGGTTTTCTGCTACAACAGCAGTAATAGATTTTATTCCACAGACATACAGTCTAGAAGAAAGGATTTGAAAGGATAATATCTAAGATGGTTCCTCAACATACATCAAATAACACTTTTAGGCAACATTCATTACACAATATGTTTGTTAATTATGTGAGGGAGTAATTTGTTTCATTCTAGTAACAGATATGCACCTTTTTCCTTCTGATGTGTGTCCTTCCTTTGTCCTTCCAATGTTTAAGCAACTTTATCTGGAAAAAAAATGAATAAACCCTAATATATAAGCTGTGCCATTTAAAAAAAAAAAACCTATACAAAATGTTCAGTTTTTTTTTTTTTTTTTTTTTTTACAGTTTAGCATTAACTGCTGCAAATGTAATGGCTGCCATCTTGCCTCCTAGTTTGGGTCGGATCTCTGACTCTCCGACACAAGAACCTATTCTTTATATGCATTTGCATAAGCTGGTTTTACATCAACAGTGGATATATTTAAAAGCTGATTTTTCACTTTTGAACTATTTTTTTTATTTATTATTTTTTGCTGTTTTTTGGTATTATTTATTTTGTTTTGTTTTGATTTAACCTTTAAGATACATATTGTAGGACTAGGACTTTTTTCATTCGTCTGACATTAACTTGTTAGAGCAAGTGGTTACTGACAACTAAACATTTTAAATATAATACTTTCTTTATAGAGCTACCTCTGGAGTTACCACTTTGTCTGCTTTTTTGTTTTTTAATTATAGATATACTATATACACATACATTGTTTTGATGTATGAGTGAACTCTCCTGTTCATAATGAAATCCCCAAAATAAAATTAAGGCCAAGAATCATTAGTACTTTCTAGGATCCGATCACTGATTGATTCTATAGATCATCTTCTGATGTAAGTATCATTACCAGATGTATGTGCTGCTAATTGTTACTGCAGGTACCATTCCCAATCAGAAATATCTTGAAAACAAGCATTAAACTGGCTCCATGTCGCCACATGGAAAAATACAGCAGTTTGTTTATTTATTGTGGTGTCGCATAAGTACCAGCAGTGGTGGCCAAAGGATGAGTATATAAACCTTCTCTTCAAACCTCTGTCAAAAGAAAAGCAGTGCCATAATAAACTTAAGAAGTATATTAAAAAGGCTACATCGATAAATCCCAAAAGAAAACATGAGCAACTGTATGGTTTCACTCCATGAACAATAATAGTTTCATGGAAAGTCTCAAGAGAACCTTAGGTGTTGGCAGTAGTCTCATTACCTTTCAGATCATACACTCACTCAGTTACAGCAACATGTGTCGAATGGTCAATTAACACCAGTGAAAGGCAATAAAGTATGCGAAGCAGATACCTTGGTTTACTGAAAACACGCTCATCAAGAATTACCAAACTGGTGTTCAGGAATCTGTTACGCACACATGGGGATACTTCTGTAGTTTGATCATCCACTTTCATTGATGAATTTTTTTCAGATTTTGTTGGAATCTAGTTATCTTGTGAAATTGCTTACCCAGATTAATACATTGATCTGGTACATATGCGTATGAGTTTGAGCCACAAAGTTAGGGGTCTTACCCAAGCTTCATGGTTGGTCTCCCGAGAAATTAATAGAGAATCAAAGTCATACATTCATAAGATTAGAGTACAGCAGCTATCACCGGGTATTTGTGGGTTCTTCTTGCAGTTTTGCACAGATTGGCACAGTCAGCACTAATGCCACATTTGGTTGTAACAGCATTGATAGGAAATGCATAGCCAACATCCATCTAGCAGGAAAAAAAAAAATAAACTCAATAGGGGGTAAGTGATTTTACCATTATAACCCATTCAGGGAATTTTACTTTCTATCAATGCTAATGGGGTAGTAACGGGTTTAGATACTTGACTTAGTCAGTCACTGTCTAACTACTACATATATGACTGTGGGAGTCCACCTTTAAACATGGTTTCCAGAGAAATTATAGAGGTATATTAATTTAGAAAAATCTAGGAAGTGAAAATGACTAAAAAAAAAGCCTGATGTTATAGGTCCTTCCACCACTCGGGCACAAGATCAATGATGCTGTTTTAGTATTGAATTAAGGGCAGGCATTCCATTGATTTTTTTTCCACCCACTGTTTATGACCATTGATGACAAAAATGATTCAACTTGTGTGATAGGCATGTATGCAATAATTCTTCACTTGGCTTGTCCTGACGCAGTAACATAAATATTGTCATGCTTGAGTTTTACAAAACACCAATAGGTTATACTAGGGCCACGTGAGAGTTTCTAGGAGTATTTGATGAGACACTGTGTCTTCAACGGAATTATCCAGCGCACAGTGCATAGACACTTGAATAGTAAATGGTAAATATGTGAATGCCCTTAAGGTGACACAAATGCAAAACATACAGTAATAAGTGCAAACTGTATAATAAATACTTGTAAAATGTGATATTTGGTGAATATCTGTGCATAAACCAGTATGAACATAAAAATGTCAAAAATATACTTAATACAGTGAAGTACTTGTACTCATGTAGCATAAACTTGTAAAAACATAAAATACACACAAATAGTGCCATATGTACTGTAAGGTGAAGCTGTCTGTTTGTTTTAATTCCGGTTGCTGATTCTTAGTGGACACCTTTTTTATAACAATTTTTTTATTATTATTTGTTAGTTTGTTTGTTTTTGTAGCACTTATGGTCTGCTCGTCCTTTTTTTCACTGTATAACTGTGTCTTCAACGTTCCTCTGATAAAATTGAGTTAATAATCACACGCAATGCCATATTGCTTGATGGCATTAATTGTTCACTTAGGGAGCATATTCTGTAGTTCTATATTTACTTATTATTAATGTAAGGGATTGACTTAATCATTGTTTTTTATGACTTCTTTCAAATTCACTGGTTAAAAAAGACTTATTAAACTTTACTACTCTGTAATTGGGGCCATACACCATGAACTCACACCAGAAATGCCTGTATATTTTAAATTACTGCTTTTAAAAGATTGTTTTAAAGCACCTTGGCCGTGGTCCACTTTTAAAAATGTACATCCCATGAATTCAATTGCGAATGTTAATGGAAGCATGCTCAGTGTCAGACATGCCATGCATATGATAAAACACTAGTTTGTTTAATACATTTCAACCTGCCATGGAATTCATCATATGTACTAAGGGGGTCGTGTACTAAACAAGGGCAGTGGAAAAAAATAGGTAAATCATGAGCAAATAGCAATTTGTAACATTTTGTGCTCCCCCCCCCCCCCATGATTTGCGCCTCTTCTGTTTATTTTTATGTAGTGTGTATTTTTCCAATTGCGCTAATATTCTGCAATTATATTTGCGCATGCTATAGACTTTTTGCGAATATTTCGTGAAAAATAATTTTTATCTTGTGTGTGAAAATTACACCAGCTTTTAGCAAGTGCTATCAAAAGAGCCAAAAAAATTGGCAAGCTTTCCTGTTTTGATTCGTAATTATGCTCGTTTTTATTCACAATTTGCTTGTATTTGTTACTTGAGTGTTAAATGTGTAGTACATTGAAAAAGGAGCAAAGCGCAAAAATTGTTTTGCACATAAACATTTGCGTTTTTTTAGTACATGCCCCGCTAAGTAAGAGCTTTTATATCACACGTATCCATATTTCTTTCTACTCCTTTGTGCAGCAGTTAAAAAACAGATAACATTGTGATTCAATTAAATATTCACACAGAATACTAGGAAAATCTGCAGTGGTGGTTTTTTTTTTGGAGTGCCTCAAAACAAGTAAGTAGGAAATAAGGCGGCCTTATATGGGCTCTGTCTCCTAAACAAGCTTATCCTATGAAAGTGGAGAATAAAGAAAATCAAAAATGATCTATACATTGTGCTAGCATCATAAAACATGTTTTAAATGGGTCTGTGGTGCCTCCAGTCTATAACATCATCTCGATATACAAAGTATACACTACCCATTGTAAAGTTGTGCATTTGCATAGTAAGCCACAGGTGATGTCATAAAAAGGAGACACCACAGACACATTTTCAAACATGTTTTTTTGTAATTTATGCATTTGCTTGTAGTTTTTCTTAGAAAATATGTAGATCATATTTGATCATTTTTTCTTCTTGACATTAACAGTTTAAACAATATTTAAGGAACTGAGTCCCTTTTATGCAATTAATGTACGGTAGCCCCTAAAGCTCACTTCCACTAGAACATCTTTTCCTTTTTTTATAAATACATTTTGTTGATATAGTGCCCAGAACATCGAATCAAGACAACAGATTCTCTAACAAAATGGCCTATGGAAATGGCCTTTTTTACATGCTCATTTGAGGGTGTTTCAGAATGTTCTTTTCTCTACTATATTAAGATGTATGAATAAATCAGCAGGGATACAGTAGATTTGTAATTTTCTGTGTATTCGGTCCAGTAATGCCATAAAATAAATCTAGGTAGACAGAGCAAAAACAATTCTAGTGGAAATTGAACCTTTAATCTAACAATTTAGAAGCTAAAAATGTGCAACTAACATTTTTTGGGGAGAAAACTCTTATTTATTGCAATGTATTAAGTTTCCCTGTTGGCACTAAATTTGATGGCAAGCCATGTTCCCTAGTAACTGGTGTTTATATGGGGATTGTGAGGTCCATACACCAGACATTTAGTGCTAAAATGCCGAGGGGTGTGTGGAGGACTGCCAACAGTCTTACACATTTTATCCTTTCTTCTGGACATCAAAAGGGTCCATTTTGTTCCTGTTCATTTTGTTTGAATACCCTTAGGTCATGCATAACACATACACTATAAGTTTGTGCTGTAATTAAAGTGCAAACACAAGCAATAACATCACAACAAAGCATGAATTAATCCTTGCAAATAGAAAGTTCTGTCCAAATATACAACAATGCAAATCTGGGTATAAAAAAGATCGAGAGAAAGCTATAAGCATAGATGAAATCTAAATAAATGAACATTATAAATAAAATATTTTATTAGAGAATGACTATAAAAAAAATAAGTTGTGGGTTTGTACAGCCCTGTGCGATAAGAAATGACAGATATAGATACATCTGTGCACCACAATGCAAATACAACCATTAATTTCTAAAAGATTGAATTGCTGATAGCCATAATCACATTTCTATGCATTATTTTATGTGTAAAGGGAGCACTGTGGGATTTTATTTATGCTTTAACTTGATATTACTGCAAATGTATCTATGTGCTTACTGTTACATTAAAAACACATTTTTTAATAACTATTTAAGCATCATTGTATTGAATTCATTATTCATTTGTTTATTTGTACTTCACAGAATGATAGGTGCATTGTCTATTTTCATTCATTGCCACAATGAAGGTTCTGTCAGCATCACTTCAGCATTGTTTTTCACTGTCATCCTAAAACAGAATCTACTATAATGTGAATGGATGAAGTAAATGCATGAGAGGCTTGTAATCAAAATCCAGAAACCATGAAGTATTTTAAATTCTGAACATTGATTTTGTATAAAATTTGAAGAGATCCCAATGACCCCAGGGGGATTGTTGATTAAAACTGACTAAAGATTTTTTTTTTTTTAGAGACTGTCTCATGCTTTGAGATTCCATTTTAAATTGCGGACAGTGGCAGTTTTAAGTATTGAAACATGTTCTATTGCCCTGCTGAAACTCTCATGCTGTGGGGCGTAGGCCTAGAGGCACACACAGTCAAATGTTTCAGATTCAAATTGGACACTAAAACTCTAGTACCCTCTGGATACTAAACACCTGGAACATCCACATCAAACTTTGTCCACTTTTGTTCCAACATAATCTGAACAGGTAAATACATCGTGAACATTAGTCACTCATTCTTAACATATACTATCCAATTTTCTACGCCAGTAGCCAGTGGAATATAAATGTGCTGTTGCTAAGGTTAGTACGCAGTCATGTAGGCTCCAACGGCCAATCCACACTTGATCGCCACTGCCCATAATAATATTTGGAAAGTTTAAAGAAGATGGGTAAGTATCCAAAGTATATTTTTTTTTTTGTTTTTTTATTATAGAAATGAACATCATGACTTAAAAATGCTCAGGCTCACAAACATGCAGTAGTATTAAAATCTATTCACACAGTAGTCTGCACTATAACTGTGACAGTTGCTTTGTAGTGCTTCCTACATAGAATCTTCTCAGAAGTCCTAAATATTTCCCATAATTCCTTTCACAACTTGATCAGGGTGACCAGATTTTGAAAATAAAAAACCAGGACACCCGTTACAAAATTGCCCAATAATTATGTATGTAACAGAGCTACTCACAAGATATAAAGAATAAGTAGACACATCAATGAGAGCTTCTTGCTGGAAAACTCAGTACAGCGCAGGATGGTACTTCCAGCAAACTGTGGCCGAATGCATGTTGAAAAAAAAGGTCCGTGTGGAAACCAGATACTCCCACCCATCGTGTTTTGTGACTAGATGTCGTCACTTCTTATGTTTATCATTTTCAGCACAAAAGAAAACAATTAAACTACTCTTATTATGAGCAATTAACTGATTTTTAAAAACCGGAAAAGATTGTTTTAAAAGGCACTGAGATACAGCATTCAAAACCGGACTATCCTGGTAAAACATCTAGTCAACTTGGATTAACAGCATACTATCTTCCGTCTTCCGCAGGACCTCTACAGTTACCTGAACAGAGTCATAAGCATGGCCTTAAAAGAACCTAACAACAACATAACAATATTACTTTCTAAACAACAACAAAAATTGCTTTCTTTTTCATCAGAAAACATCAAATGCTATTTTGACAGTATTGATAGTGTTTAGATTCATATTACAAGTGAAATTCTTTGAAATCAAGTGATTAAAATATATACCAGGGGGTTTAGATACCATATGGAAAAGATCTTTAGCGTCGCCTCAAAGCCTAGAATTTGTTTGTGCTTTTTCTAAGTGTAGCTCTTTTTTGGTAAAGTGTATAAATCAAAACAGGCAGGAGTTGAAAACAGCAGGATTTGTACACTGCTTTTGCTCTATCAGTTGGAGGCAATTAATTATAGAATCATTTAAGCTTCATTATATACATTAAAAAAAAAAACATAGCTAAATACTGTATCTGACTGAGAGTTTTGCATACTGATGGCTGTGGTTCATATAGCTGTGACCTCTACAAGAAAATAGACTGGAATTCTCTACAGACAATAATTAATCAATGGCAGAGATTGATCTCCGAGACCAGAGTTTGCTACAAAATGAGAATAGTCAAAACTGAACAGGTGGTAATGAGATGAAAATATTTGTCTTGGAAAAACATGCAGCTCAGTGTAGAGATATTATATTCGATCAAATACATTAGATGTCAGTGCATGAAGTTTAATTGCTAGATAAAGACATGTTTTCAATAAATTCATACATCACAGGTCATCTGGAAGACCTATAGAAGCTTTATCTTATATACTCAAAAGGTCACTCAAAACAGGTCCTCTGCTCTTCTAGTATTTGTACCCTAAACCTAAAGTAATCCCTCCCAACCACACTTTCTGGATTATCACTGATTTCTTGCTCTTGAATAGATCATACTATAACTCTTCCTATTATCTGTGAGAAAACCCAGTATAATCAGATATAATTCATAATGCGTTCAGAGGGAAATCACTTAATTTATTCAGGTAGACCATATGAGATCCCATTGTTGATTAATGAATTGTTCCCCTTGGACACACCTGCATTTACATTCCACAGGGCAGCAGGTACAAACTATGTATGTCCAGAAAAAAACGGTCTGACCTGGCATCCCTCACTGTACACCTGGTTCGAAAAAGCATGCAGATTCATGCTTTTTATAGGTTGTTGGGCAATACATGTATGACCACATTGTAAGTATAGGTGTGCTTATTGTCTACAAGTGAAATGGGGTAGGCAGAACTTGAGGTGTGATAATTGTAAGTAAACCTAAGAGAGGGTGCATCCTTTATTAAAATATAAGAAAAGATATATGGAAAAAGAGAAACGGATTGAGAAAGGTGTGGGTTCAACAGACCAGCGTCAATAAAAAGCAGTGCAAGTGGGAGGTATTTCTAGCTCTCATACCACTTTCACAATTGGAATACTTTTAGGCGTTTTTTTAATTCATTAAATTACATTAACATTTATTTATATAGTGCAACCAATGCAGTTTGTTTTCTTCCCAGGCTCTAGCCAAATGCTGGAAAGCTGAGTGGGAAAAACAGTGGAAATATAGAATGTAGGTAAGAACCATTGGTCCCCAAAAGGTCTGCCTTTTTTGTTTGTCTGTATTAGTCCCTGCCCTTGTCATATACATAGGATAGCTCTATGACTATCCCATGCATGCTTACACCTTTTTGCTGTATGAACCTCTACCCTTTCTGCTGGAAGGCAATTGTATTCACTACTCTCTGAATAAAGTAATACTTCTTGATATTACTTTTAAACCTTTGCATCTACATTTTTAAGACTATGTCCCCTTGTTGTGGTAATCTTTCTTTTTTAAATACAATGATCAGCCATAACATTATGACCACTGACAGGTGGCAAGCTGGTGGAGGCAGTGTGGTGCTTTGGGCAATGTTCTGCTGGGAAACCTTGGATCCTGTCAATGGTGTGGATGTGTGGAGACGTACCGCCTACCTAAGCAATGTTGTAGACCATGTACATCCTTTCATGGAACTGGTTGGTCTCTTTCAGCAGGCCACAAAAATGGTTCAGGTAGCGTTTTAGGAACACAACAATGAGTTCAAGGTGTTGACTTGACCTCCAAAATAAGTCTGATCCATGGGGCTCCATCTCACAACTTACAGGACTTAAAGGATCTTCTGTTGACGTCTTGGTGCTCAATATCACAGCACGGCTTCAGAGGTCTAGTGGAACCCATGCCTCAACGTTCAGGGCTGTTTTGGTGGAAAAAGGTGCCATACATAATATTAGGCAGGTGGTCACAATTGTGTGGCTGATTGGTGTATACTCTATTATATAGTATGTACATTACATATATAATATTTGTAATAGTATATATGGATACCATATACCCTGTTGATTCCTTTTATGTACAATCTACTAACCTGATATTCCTGTGTAAATTAAACTTATTTGGAGTTCTAATATACAATTTTTAATAAATACATACATTGTTATAGTTATTTAACTTTAATATGTATTATACAATGGAGGTCATTTTCAAGCTGGTGGGGATGAATGAAAACATGTGAATCTGCCATTAGAAAAATCACAGCTACCCACTGAGCTCTATAAAGTTTGGGTGTCACATGTTCCTGAGCATGCAACAGCATCATTGTGGAAAACTGATAATGAGCCATCCAAAAACTTCCAACAAAGGAACATTTTGGACTAATAATGTTTGGTTAAGCGAATGAATGAAGAAATTGCAAGAATGTAGCTTTTAGGAATGTATTTCTAACAATGTGGAAAATTGATATTTGCATGAACAGTAAGTATACCCCCCCACACACACACACCTCTTTTACACTTGTATCAGATATAAGAGACATAGTTCTCCATATATATAATCTCTTTCTGGCAGCCACAGGCCCCTGGTTACCACAGAATACCAGGGTCATATACCGGCAGTAGTTCACCACCATACTGTTAAATTGCAAGATAAAAACTGTTTTAAAATAGTCTCTATATGAAAAACCACATGATATGAACATGTGCAAAAGTAATTCAGCGTGTCAATATTGCCTTTGTATAACTTGCATTGAACTACTGATACAACTAGATAAATATATGAATTGCAATTAGGTGCACCCCATAGATTGTAAGCCCCAAAAACTAGGAATAGTTCCACATACATCACTCCAAAGCTCAACCATTCAGAGCAACAACGACTAATTTATTGTTTTTAAATGCAATCATTGGAGAAGACTGAGATATGTACGTGGAAACATAGAAACATTGAATCTGTTGGCAGTCCAGTTAGTCCATCATGACTTCCCTAGGACTGACTGAAAGTATCATAAGATTGCCTGGGTGGCAGTTGCTCCCTCATATCCTTTCTCCCAGTTAGAGATACAGCATTATACAATGTAGATCACTGATTTTGTTGGAAGGCATTTCTGTTGCATTGCATTGGTGGATAGAAAGTGGATTGACATTGCTGGAATGCATGAGAATGAAGAGACAACAATGAGTGGAAACACAGCTTTTGATTTGCAGTATATACAACTGAGGTGTTCTAGCCACACCATATTGGCATTTACTCAATTAGGTAAGGGATAGTTGAATGCATTGTTAATTGATGTGCTGGCACTTGATATCATTTTATTATGGCTGGAAAGAATAGTTTGATTAGCTGCTTCTATTCACATCCAATCTATGGTAGCCAGATATTTATTAAAGGGTCTGTGTGTGCCCTTTTATCTGCAGCCAGGCTTACTTCATTGGGAAATGTTCACCCACATCAAATACATGCTATAGCCTTATTATCACTACAAATAATTCAACTTGGTAATAAATGCAACCAGAATACATGCCAGAAATAGAATGTGTCTAGCCCTGAAGATGAACCATTGCCTGTTTCATAAATAAACTGGCAGTACCTGATAGAGATAAACAGTTTTATATCAATTTTGGCTTCATCCAAATTTTGCTGTATCAACAAACCCTGTCATGTGAAGCAAAATAGACATATTTATCTGGAATGTGTTGTGTCTTAAGTGTAACATAAGAAATACTATTGCTTAAAATAAAAATTAAAAAATCTGTAAGTGTACTCTCTCTTATAATAATCAGCTATCCAAAATACATTTCATTACATTTCCCCATTTGCTCTATTGTTTGATTTTACTCCCTAAAACATGGATGTTTTGACACCTATCTGGCTAACAAAATCCATCAATATCAATCTTGTCACACTGTTAATTCTCCTAATACTGGGTACCATCTCTGGACCTGCTGTGGTCCCAGCAGCATCATTTGAAGTCCCACCGGCTTCTATAACCATAGGGGAGCAGTTACTGGGGGAAAGTGATTACTAGGGTAACAAACGTCTCTACGGGGATGCACAAGCCCTTCTAGCTCCACAGATTCCTTGAACATATGGACCATTAGAATGACTGCGAGTGTGGACAAATTAACTTTCAATTCGCATCTTTTTGATCATTAATTAGAGCTAGAAGACTACCATGTGTTTCCCTTTAACTGAATTACAGAAACAGAATGGCACTTTACTACTGCTGAAAAATATGCACTGAATTATGTGGCTTTCTATGCCGTGCCAGCATTTTTTAGGAGTAATTTATTAAATACAGATACCTTTATTTAAAATCAGTGCAACTTTATTTAATAAATAGTTTTTAATTAAGTCTAACTCTCCATTTTATGTAGGAAGCTGTTCACTGCACTGTCTATTGCCTTCCAAATGATGTTGGTCGACAACTAACTGATGGTGGGACAGAGAAGAGCATACTGATGAGAGTACAGAGCTTGTAATTCCATGTAGTGAAATCCTGGGCACATATAAACCAGCAGGGTACTGCTGCCAAACCTAACTCTAGCAAGGCATTACTACTTGTCTAATAACACAGTAATGTTTTTAGGAATAGTTCACACTAATTTGCTTTTGTTTAAATTGATTTTTGATTTATTTGGCAAAAATAAACAGAAAAAAACAGCATGAAAACACATAATAATGGAGCACAAAACACATTATCCTTCTACACCTGCAGTAAACACCTTGCTTGGGACTAGTACTATGCTGCCAGTGCTATATAAAGCATCTCACTTTCTTTTGATTATATGCTTGCTGCATGCATAATAAAAACTAGACGGTAAAAATCTATAAATATATTCATAGACCCCTGCACAAGGAATTGCCCCAGTAAATGTCACAATTCTTTCTTTATGCCTATCTGGTTGGCTGGGAATCCATTATGAAGGATGGATTCTGCTGCATGTAAATGTTTTTTGTGTCTTGGATGGAGACATTAGGGTCTACTCACTGAGTCTCGTTAATGCAAAAAAAGACAACTTTTTTATTGTATTTGATCCAGTAGTAAATAACAAGCAATTCAGTAAGAATGGTACCAAAGTATAATTGCAGTGGTAACAGCACGCTGCTGCCTTACGCTGGTAAACATTCCAGTTAAACATTGCTTTATGTGTACAATGGATTAATGTTACTGACCCCAACCCTCCACCTGCCCTTTAAAAAAAAAAAAAAACCTCTTCCCAGTTGCCAACCACACCAAAAATGCTTCCACAAAATCCCAGGGCTAGGAGGATGGGTAGTGAAAGTCACTGTCCACCATTGTGGAACTTAACCCCTTCACGACAATGGACGTGGCAGGCAAGTTCAGCCGGCAACCGACATGCCTGACACATCCTGCGGTGGAACAGGTGGTTTTCGAGATCAACGAAAGCAAAATCCGCTCCGACAGTGCTGCTCTACTGCCTCAATGTCAAGGCAATAGGCACCACCGAAATCTCGGTTCTGAGGCAATGGTACGACCGCTCCATTGCAGCATGCTCCTGCAAGATGGCTGTGCCCTCTGGTGGGTAGATATTTGGAAGTGAAAGAAAAATCACTTCCGGCTCTCTGATGCTGTTGCTTGACTGCCCTAGGGCAGTCTTTAAAAAAAGACTTAATTAGCTAAAATCTAGCTTTAGAATAGTTGTTAGGGTTAAAATTAAATTAGGGTTAGTTTAAGGAATAGGGTTACAATTAAATTAAAATATATTAAGGGTTAACATAAAGGTTAGAGTTGGGGTTAAATTTAGGGTTCAGGTTGGGGTCACTAAAGGTCACTATAGAAAAAAAATTAAAAACACTATTGTTGGTTTTTGCCCTATAACTCGCAAATAAACTGCATAAAGCATGAAAACATATTTATGAACTCGGGACAACATTTAGAAACTATTTAGATGCCCATGGAAAGGAACCATCCAAAATATTAATCCACCTAAAAAGCGAGACAGAAAATGAAAATAAAAAATCCCTTGACACTAGCTATAAGCACACATTCTTAGCAGAGGATTGCTGTCTCAGTCAGTTAGGGCTGGAATATCAAATGCAGAATAGTTGGAGCCAATGCCAACCAATATGTCAAAACTTCAACCCCAGTTGTAGATGTTAGCGCATACAGGTTGTATGTCAAAGTGCAGCAATAGCAGAAAGCAGTACAGAGTTTGATATATACACAGGGTCTTAAAGTTTCTAGGTGAATGGTACAGTAGTAGCCTTATATTGTCGGGTAGATGGCAAAAACTTTAAATACAGCTGTGATCACATGGTCCAGGTCTGTGGGTAAGATGTAAGGAAGACACGGTTTCAGAGGATGATTGTGAAAGACCAAGATGACCGACTGTATCTCTAATAACTCACATCTGATTCCTCAGTGGACTATTCATCAAACACACAGAGAGAGACAGATACTGCAGTATAGTAAAACTGTGAGTAACAGACAATTTGACAAATGCAAATGATTGAAAATGTATGTTAGAGGCAATGGTTAGGGTTGTTGTAGCAGCAATTCGGCTTTAAACAACCAGAGATGGTGCGTAGAACTCCATGACTGGGTGTGTACGGAGGCAATCTTGACTGATAGGTATGATGCAGTTCCAGCTATTGCAAACAAAAATAGTGGACCATTGAGAGAGGACTCATGGATCTGCTCAGCTTGAGTTTGAAAGCCAAAAAGGATGCCCATGTCACCACTATAACATCTCTGATTTCACCTCAAAATCCTTGCAGATTGCACTGAAGGTGATGATCTTTTTCATGTGACAGCAAACGGTACCCATCAGCCACCCATCAGCCACCCATTAGCAGCACACAGATGGCAGACGTCACTAGAACGCTTTCCCCCTTGAGCCAGACTCCAGGGAGATTATGCTGGAAGACTGGCATTAATATCACCAACAGCTTGCCCAGCTGCTTCTTCTCATTTAACCAGATAAGATGATGTTGGTGAAGAAATTATGTTAAATCCATGGATTGTATCAGACTACAAACGTCTCTGTGGAGCCGGTATAAAATGCAGCTGTCACTGTTGGCCCTGCCCTGAAAGTCTTTGCTCATTGTTTATTCTCTACATTCACTCAATGTTTAGTTGAGTTCCACTAATAAAGACGTATTAGTATAACAAGTTGTTAAATACAATTGAGGTTATAGAAGAAATGTGAATTTCATGTTTGCTGCATCAGCACAAACTCATTTTTCCAACATTAAAAGCAAAACCATTGGTGCAACACATTGCGACGTGCGTCAAAACAATACTATTTATGGAATTCTCTCCGTGCTACATGGCAGCTTCAGTTTGTAATCTCCTCCTTCACACTAACTTAGCATAATTTTTTTGTTAAATGACAGTGAATCGTAAAATCTCCAAGACATGTTTCCATCTTATTATCTCTGCAGTTTGAGCAATTTATTTTTACTTTCCAAAGTAACATAACAAAAGGCTGATTACTCATTTGATAATTGAGTTCTTAAATGTCAAAAACAATATGGCATAAATATTCAACAGATCCTGTTCCAAAGTAGTGCAGCTCCTTAAATCACTTACACCTATTGTTCTTCACTAGAATTTATGTTAATCCGACTTTCTAATGTGACGGATAAGGTGTGCTTAAAAATATATTGTTTTCTAGCTCAATAATGCAACAGTGTGGCGTTAAATATGCATTTGATGTGTGTTTTCCCCAGAAATAGAATGTCAGACACATGAAGCAATAATGTATCTAAATTAAGCTGCATTTAAAATTGTTTTTCATAAAGTCAACGAGAAATCGCACCGGGTGCATTTAATTAGATTCATTAGAAGGACATAATCGTAGTGGTGGAGCCTCAACAAAGAGGCATTGTGCAAGCTCACCTGATCAAGCAAGAAGAGACTGCTGCATGCGCTATTTGTTTGGTTGCTTAAGTGGAATAGAAGTAAGAATTAGGACTTAAAGTGAATTACTATAGTTTTACTGTATAGTTTTAGACACAATACAAATGTCTACCTCGAGGTGTAACAAGCAAGCAGTCCATTTAAGTCTATATACAACAGCCTTATTTGACATGAATAGGAACCAGAGGCTCTTTGATCTTATGAAAGTGATTAATATAGTCTAAATTATTTTGGTACTGTAAGGGTAGTACCCCCCTGATGGTCGCCCTGAGTTAGAGTGCAGATCTCCCCTGTACTCCGTAAACAAGATTACCAAGAATTGCAGCCTGGTGGGTTGGAGCAGAGGGATGAGCTTGGAGGTTGGAGGGCACACTGGGGCTAAGGTAGGTCGAATTACACAAGTTTGGCTTTAATTCCCAAGACCTGCATTACAAAGTCATGTTTTATTGTCTGATAAAATGACGCTAACAATACCTCTGATTCAGTAACAGATATGTTAAAAACGTGGTAACCCACATTAATGTGGTAAGTAATAAGGGGTTCAGCGGCCCTGAAGGGCAGATTCAAGGTCCCTTAAAAAAAAGTTTGCCAGAAGATATGGCAAACAGTCATTCTCCCATGCTGCCTCTCATGCACCCTGCATATGTACAAGCTGTGTACTGTTTCAAGTACCATGGGTGCTGCATGGTGGTGCTATGGCTGGGATGTGGGGCAGATAAAGAAAGCAGTGGCGGTTTACAGTTTGAGGGAGCTTCTTTTGTTTTGACAAATGCCTTCCCATGGGTTGTGCCATGTCCTGCTTCTGTTAAGAAACTTTTTTTTTTTTTTTTTGTACCAGTAAGCTTAAGACCGGTTGTTGATATAGCACAAAATTGAAATGAATTGCACAAGACATTTCTTAAACATTCTTTGATGTCCTTTTTCTGTCACCAAGGGTAAAAAGGAAAGAAAAAGAGGGGAAAAGGAGATACTGGCACCCAGTTTTATAGGAATTACAAATTAATAAGTGGGGAGAGAAAGGGAACGAGAATGGGAAAACACAATATTTCTAAGCCGGCTCATATAGACCGCACAGATTTGCACAAGGCACTTTTAGGGGTTTTTTGTTTTTTTCCCAACAAGCTTAAGACTGGCTGATGATTTAGCACAAAATCGAAATTTATTGCACAAGACTTTTTTAAGAATTCTCTGATGTCCTTTTCTGTCCCAAAAAGGGAAGAAGAAGGGGAAAAGAAAGGAAAGGGAAATGAGATATAGGAACCTAGATTCTTAGGAATTAATAAGCGGGGAGAGATAGGGTAAGAGAAGAAGCAAAACACAATACTTTTCAGATGGCCCATAGAGACCGCACAGATTTGCACAAGTCACTTTTACGGTCCTTCCTTTTTTTTTTTTAAGCTGGTTTTATACTAGCGTGATTTACACTGGTCACTTTTGAGCACCTTTCGAAATACACATATTTTATTATACCAGATATAGTTGCCTATCTTATAGGAATTTATTTTATTAAGAGCGGAGAGAGAAATGGGCAGAGAAGGGAAAAAGTATGATGCCATTACGCTGGTTTCCTAAAGTCCACCCTTAATTGCATAAGACACGTTTAAGCTCCCTATGAACTTTTATATATATATATATATATATATATATATATATATATATATATATATGTGTGTATTTTTTTTTTTTATCTTTTCCTTCCCTCTGTTCATCTCATCACGGGAGGAAATATAGAGAAAAATATTTAGAAACAATTTAAAACCCCCCTGGCTCCAATTAGCTTAAGTGCAGGAGTTAGGGATAGGATGCAAGAGAGATGCATCACGAAGGAGGAAGAGGAGGTGGATGAGGAATGGTTGGAATCCTCATCTGCAAGGGGGGAAGGGTTTGTTGTATGTTGTAATTTGTATTGTCTGTTAGTATGTCCCCGCCAGGGATCGAGGAAATCGATAGATGCGTTTAAGGGGCTCCGGGGGCTGAGAAAAGGGGATATCGGCCTATGGGTGGTCTGAGATTTTTAACCCTGAATGCTCAGGGTTTAAATATTCCACAACGCAGAATTACACTCATGAAGTCCCTGTGGGCAGATAAGATTGATATCGCGTGTATTCAAGAAACACATTTAAAAGAGATAGACGCCCATAGACTGAAAACAAAAAAATTCCCCCATTGTGAATATTCCTCACTTCAGGGGAGAAAACAAAGGGGAGTGGCAATTCTTATCTCTCGTGATATTAAGTATGACATGATCCATAAGCAATCAGACCCGAATGGAAGATTTGTGTTTCTTGTTTGTAAATTGAATGATAAAATTTACTCTATATTGAATGTTTATGCTCCCAACATAAGCCCAATGAAGTTTATAAATAGAACTCTAAATCAGATAAATGGTTATGTTCAGGGATAATTTATTGTATTGGGCGATTTTAACTGCGTCTCAGAGCCAGAGGTAGATAGGAAAGGTACGTGTACTAAAGGTATTTCCCCAACTGATAGAGGTTTGGCAAGAGATTTCCACGACACACGGGGTAAATTTCAACTTTACGATGCGTGGAGAGTCTTATATCCATTGGAGAGAGACTTCACCCTTTTTTCCAACAGGCACAGGTCATATTCTAGAATAGACATGATTCTATTGGACCAAGCAACAATCACAAATTGTATAAGGACCAACATTAAAATCATAGCGTGGTCAGACCACGATGCTGTTATATTAGACACTAAGGATGATACGCCAAAAATTTGAGGGCGTTGGAAAATTAATGATTTTTTGCTTAATAGCAAATTTACTATAGAAGGCTTACAGTCCATGGCCCAAGACTACTTCGCGATAAATGCAACTGGGGAAGTAAATAAATCAACAGTGTGGTGCGCCTTTAAGAGTGTGGCTCGGTGCCATCTTATTAGTGTGGGGTCCCATCAGAAAAAAGAGCAGGGGAAAACCTTAGCCGAACTGAACATCAGGCTTGCAGAACTCAATCTATTAAATAGAACCACGATCGAGGAATCCCGCACAATTGAAATACAACGCCTAAGAAAGACGATAAGGGAGCAATTATATCTTAAAGCTTCTAGAACTTTGAAAAATTCTAAACAGAAATGGTTTTACTTAGGCAATAGGGCCGAAAAGCTGATGACCAACCAGCTCAAATCCAATAATCTGAGATCAAGGATTTTCAGGATTATAGAAAAAGGGGAAACTCATCTATCCCCCCAAGATATTAGTAAGGCCTTTGCCAACTTTTATCACAGTTTATATAACCTGCCCTTAAGTAAAGATAACGAAGCTACAAGGCTCTATATAGCTCAGACAGGGCTCCCAAAGATAAGCCGGCAACAAAAGATGTATTTGGAAGCTCCCCTCTCACTATTGGAAGTAAGGTGAGCCATAGATAAGCTTAAGACTAATAAAGCCCCGGGCCCGGATGGATTTTCAGCCCTGTTTTATAAAAAAACTGCGGCTATTATCGCACCTCATCTAATGGACGCATTCAATGAGATTAAACAGGGGCGATCATTCCCAAGCGAGATGCTCCAAGCAGCTATACTCCCCATTCCTAAGCCAGGAAAAGATCCAACACTGCTAAGTAATTATAGGCCAATATCATTAATCAACCTGGACACGAAAATCTATTCCTCTATAGTAGCAGACAGGCTTAAATCCACTGTGACCTCTATTATACATATAGATCAAACTGGATTTGTAAAAGGACGTCAGTCTATGGGTAATACAATGAGGATCATTAACCTCATAGAGTACGTCAATAAACATAAAATCCCCTCAGTCATAATGGCCTTAGATGCTGAGAAGGATTTTGACCGGGTCGATTAGAGCTTTCTGGAGGAAACTCTAAGGGCATATAATTTTGGGGAGGGCCTAATCGACTCGGTCATGGCCTTATATACATCTCCCGCAGCTAAGATTTCTGGCCCTGGGCTGGGCTCAGATTGGTTCAATGTGAGGAATGGCACCCGACAGTGATGTCCATTGGCCCCAATCCTTTACATTTTATCACTTGAACCACTAGCCATTAGGATCCGGAAAGCCCTGGAAATCCAGGGGATAACGGTGGAAGGGAGAGAATGCAAGATCAGCTTGTTTGCGGATGACATCTTACTGACGCTGACTAATCCAGGTAGATCAATTAAGAAAGTATTGGAGGAAATAGATACTTTTGGCCTCCACTCCAATTACAAACTGAATATTAATAAAACCCAGGCCATGGAGATTAATATACCCCCTAATGTATTTAACAAAATGAGGGGTAGATATCCCTTTGAATGGACGGAATCTTCCAGGTCATATTTAGGGGTTTTGATATCAAAAGACACCAACGACATCTTAAATATAAATTATTCACCCCTATTTAGAGATCTACAACAGAAGATAGGCCAGTGGAAGAGATTGACTATATCCTGGATGGGAAGGATGAATTGCATTAAATCATACATTATACCCAAGTGGCTGTACCTATTAAGGATGATCCCAATTCCCATACCCGCTACGTATTGTAAGCAATTCCAAAATATGGTTGGCGGATATATTTGGGGAGATAAAAAACCAAGAATTGCGAGACAGTGGTTGAATAAACCAGGTAATAAAGGAGGTCTGGGTCTGCCAATCCTGGCTAGATATGCTGAAGCCAGCATGCTACACCATGTATATAGAATTCAACTCCCGGACTCTCGTAGGGAGGATTGGTTTTGGATTGAGCAGGTCATGATAGGGCCGATGGCGTTGGAAAACAGCCTCTGGCTAAATAGATCCAAGACCCTTTCCCTAATTTCTGCCTCAGATAACATCATATTGAAGGGCACGCTGGGCATTTGGCTCACTTTTAAGAGGAGAGTAGGTTTAACAAATAAGATCATTAAAACCATCCCAGTTAATGTTAGTATGGATCTAATTGATGACATCTCCTTTAGTGAGGCCTTTAAAGAAAAGAACTTGACCTTTGCTTATTTAATACAAGGCAACGGGACTAAACCATTAAAACAAGTAATGGAGGAATTGGGGCTCCATTGGAAAGAAGCCTTTGGGATATTAAGGCTCCTCCACTTTACAAGGAAACAGGTGGTTAAGCCTAAAGACGAACCAGGGCTGCCTTTATTGGAAAAAATATTTGAGAACAACCCCAAAAGGGGCAGATTAAAGAACTGGTGCCATCTGCTAGACAACCTTAATCCTAGTACTTCGCCAAAGGCCTGGGGCAAATGGATAACAGATCTTAAGATGGAGGGAGAGAAAGAGCTATAAGAAAAGGGATGGATCCATACAAAACAAGCCACTCACTGTATCAATATACAGGAGATGCAGTTTAGGCTGTTTTTTAGATGGTATTGGGTCCCTCTATCCCTGAACAAATTTGATAAATCGCAAACCCCCCAGTGCTGGAGATGCCAGAGCAAAGAGGGGAGCTATGCCCACATCTGGTGGGAGTGTAGAGGAGTTGAGGGGACATGGAGAGAGATCTTTCAGGTTCTATCTTCCCTCTTCAACCGCAACTTACCAATGCGTGCAGATCAGGCTCTCCTCCATTGTAATATGGATGACTTCTATGGGGATGACAGAAAATTAGCTATTTAACTATTTTTGGCAATGAAAAGGTGCATTGCCCAGAAATGGAAAAAAAACGACAAGATTGGATGGGGAATTGTAAGAGACACCATGAATCACTTTGGGGAGATGGAGAAGGGGTATTTCATAAATAATAAACGACTCCCGGCATATTACAAAATTTGGCAGCCTTGGTGGAACCAGTTCCCCCCATAGGGCCCTCCCTTAGACTAAATAGATTGAAAAAAGTTTAAACGCTACACCTGATAAGAACCAAACGAAGCTGAGATACGATCAACCTCGAACTATCCCTGGCATAAGTGTGTAATTGTTAATGTATGTTTGAATGTTTAATGTTTCACTTATTTTCACATGCCTGTGTATGGGAATACGGTCGCCCTAAAACATGAGGGTTACGTTCAACCGCAGAATTACTAACAAAATCATACGCGGGAGAGAGATCCCAGGGCGACAGACAAATTAGAAAAGAAATAGTGGGTAATGATAAAACGACACAATGATGGCAAATTAACTCTTGTGAGTATATAAGATAAACTCGCTCTACTGAGTGTCAAAAAAAATAAAAAAAATAAAAAATGCACTACTTGGATGATTTCTTGCCTATGGAGAATACAAGCATTTGTTAGTCAAGGAGGAGAGCATTTTTAAAAGAACAACTACCACAACAATGGGACATAGTCATAAATTAGAGGAGCAAAGTAATACAAGTAATATCAGGATGTATTACTTTACTGATAGGATAGTGAGTGGATGCATTGAATAGCATTCCAGTGGAAGTGGTAGAGGTTAACACAGTGAAGGAGTTTAAGCATGCAAGGGATAGGCACAAGGCTATCCTACATATAAGATAAGGGCAGGGCTTAATGGAATTATTCAGATAATTGGGCAGATTAGATGGGCCGAATGGTTATTTTCTGCCGATACATTCTATGTTTCTGTATTTCTTATCAGCTCAAGACTCCTACAGAAAATCTTACAGGATACATTACTGGGAAGAAGAATGTAATTGCCTTAAAGATAATTGAAAATACACAAAGTGTTGAATTTCAATATACTTAAGAGACACAAACAGTCATGTATGCATTTAACTAGAAGCAAGATTGAATCCTGGGTACAAAATAGAAAACACGGAATGTCAGCTAATTACAGCATCAGAATAAAATGACACATTGTTCAGATATGAGACATAGGGAAGGATTAATACCACTTTGAAGGCAAACTTTAGAACAGTTTCGTGATGTACAGTAAACATTTAGGAAAAGTGATAAACCATTGCACACAGACAATAGACTGTTCAGCTGCCTTGCACACATTTAGCAATGCACATCAATAATCTTCGAGCAAAGAAACGTCAAACTCCCTCTGTACAACAATCAGCAAATGCGTATGTTTCTAAATTAATAATGTGGCAGGTTGAGGAACAAGCGTTTGCTTGCAGCGGACAGGTGGATGGGGGGAAAAAAACATGGCTGTCTTTCTCAAAATGAAATAGCAGAGAGAATTGCCATTACTCTTAAAGCATCTAAAATAGAAATGTTGGGTAAAGTGGATGCACCATTCACGTTTCAAGACGTGTTATTAAACAGAGCATAACATCTGCATTATTCCGCAGATATAAAAAAAGCCATGGAATTGATATGAGTCCCACTTGAATCTACACTGAATAACATCACAAACTTCCAGAGAAAGGTCAGGATGCCTGGGAATGCCAATGCCTAGTTAATACTAGACGAGATAAATCTAATTTCATAATAAAGGCAAATAAACATCAGTTCATTAAAAATGAATGTCCCTCGTGTAATCATAGGGCTGAGTAGGAACTTTTCATGTTCATTCCTGAGCTTAATGGAAGGTAGTCTCTTCAACATAATCCCTATGCAGCTCATGAACCATAGTGATGATACCCCACACTTTTAGAAGATGTTATTTAATAAGCATTTATAAAATCTACCTAGCCACTGACTATGTTCACAGTATTTTGAATCACAGATTAAAATTACTATGGATTTATTCTAAAGAAAGAAAATCTACCACATTACAATTTGTACTTAATTTAAAGAAAAATAGCAAATTTTAATAAATGCCCTTTGTTCACCAGGTACCAAGTATGTCAACAACTAGATTCCCAACATAATTGAGAAAATGTTCCCTTTCAATGTCTGAATTGAAATGCTGAAGCTGGCAGTTGAGGGCAAAAGCCGTACTGGGCACGCATACAGTGCTGCACTAGGCATTCTCCGGTGATTATATCACCCCTTCTCCAGGAATTAGGGATGGCTTCTATTCTAATAACTTACATTTTTTGTTGAATTCCTTGTGGCCAGGACTTGCAATGATTTTGGAGACAGTATTTCTATCTATTACAGTCTTTCACCACCACTAAATGCTCTAGAATGTAGGTGCAAACTTGGTGCCCATGGCCATTCCACAAGTTTGTAAATAAAAATCTCCTTCAAAGTACAAATAATTTTATGTTTTGAAATGATTTCAGTGGCGTTGAATGTGATTGCTATTAAGTTCCCTGTCTTTATCTAAAGTGTTTTATTGCTACAATGCTCCTATTATGATCAATGGAGGGTATTATGGAATTCCAATGTTACCACTTTAGGTTTGTTGATTACATCCGTAATATCGTAATGTAGGAGGTTATAGTTACCACATATTTGTCCAAATCCAATCCATCCAAAATATTCCCAATTTGCCCAATAATATGCCAGTGTTATTTGTCATTTAGTATGCCCCAGTAAATTTGACCAATAATATTCCGGTGTTATTTGCCATGAATATGCATCAGCCAATTTGCCCAATAATATTCCAGTGTTATTTGCCATTTAGTATGCCCTGTAAATGTGCCCAATAAAATGCCAGTGTTAATTACTATTTAGTATGAACAGTAAATTTGCCAATAAAATGCCAGTGTTATGTCCCATTAATTTGCCCCAGTAAATTTGCCAATAATATGCCAGTGTTATGTCCCATTAGTTTGCCCCAGACAATTTCCCCCCATCTCCCAGCACTTACCTGTTTTCCCTGGTGGCTAGTGGCAGGCAGCATGGTCTCCTCCATGCTGCCTGTTCGGCTCCCCGGCGGTTGTGCAGAGAGGCAACGTGACCGGCACGCGTCTGTTGTCAGAGCGCCGGTCACGTGACCTGTAGGCACTTCCGTGTCACACTGCATGGGGAAGTTTCTCTGTGCTGCCTGTTCGGGTCCCCGTGCAGCCTGCTGGCAGGCATAGAAGGTGAGGGGGGATCTTCCGATCTCCTCTCACTTCCGTCTGCCAGCAAGCGTGGGTTTTTTTGTTGTTGTTATTTTTTTTAAAGGGGCGGATTTTTTTTTACATTTTTTTTTCAGTGCTGGGGGGTGCTGCCGCCCCCCAAAATTTGTCCCCCTAGGCATCCACCTAGGATGTCTCGCGGTAAATACAGCACTGTATAACCCTCTATATTCAAAGAATCAATATATTTCAGTACTAATTTGTTAAACAAATCTAAATTACTTTCTATTTCTCCTGTCTCTAATGCTATAATCTTTTTTTACTGTGATTGGTGATTTCCCCCAAAATAGTGACTTCTTTTTGGGGGGGTAATTTGATACAGGTGTCCTATCTTTAATATATGGCCTGTCACCCACCTATCAATAGAGGTAGACCTTTCCCTCTCTTGACATTTCCAGTCTCTCCGTACTCCTCTTTTATAATCCTTATCTGTTAACATCTGTCTTTCCTGTGTATGTATGTCTATCTCTGATGATGATAGGTGGGCTGATGACTTTACACCATGACTTTACAACTAAATAGTTTTTGCCACCGGGCCAAAAGTTTCTAGCACCTATTTGGTACCTTCACGTTCGTTTGTGGGACTTTTGATAAATAACCCTCTTAGTAGATTCTTGATGGAGGTGGAAATATCCCTACACATAAACCAACAACTGATATATATTAGTTGTAGTCATAACTGTTAAGATCTTGGAAACATAAAGAAACTATGCTAAAAGATTTATTATAAATGACACAAAAATTTCTGCATCCAACCACTGTACTCTATTTAAAAAATACTTTTTTTATTGGCCACTAACTGTAGGTTTATTCTCTTCAACATCGTTCTATGTACACATGCAATGGTATCTATAAACATTCTGCACAATTGCCAGACAGTAATAAAAACAAATATGATTGGGTCACAACATAAGGTCAAAAGGAAAATGCAATAGCATTAAAAAAGCACAAAAGTTGCAAAAGCTTTTATGTTTAAACTGTATTCTGTGATAGATGAGATCAATTTGTGTGAAAAAGAGCAATGCATTATATACAGACTCTAAGGATGTTATGATCAGTCACCATAACAGGGTCTGCTCAATAAAGAGAGAATTGTAAGGATTTCAGATGGGAATTTCAAACATAAGACCAAAGTAGTTGAGCTGGAATCATTCTCCCATTCACTTGCATTGTAGAATCTTCCCAACTCTGCTAAATTGGCCTAAAATTTGAAATTCCCAAATCAATATCCCAATGCTACCCAAGTGTACAGGTGACAATGTGGTTCTTGAAGATATCTGAGCTGATTTAATAAACAGTGAATCATAGTGAACTAACAAGTGATTTGCAAAGCTCAGGCCAAACTAGTGGAGTTAGAACAATTCTCCAACTCTGACAGGGCTTTGCTACTCAATTGTCATTATGTGAGTAGCAACTGGGGTTACATTTTACTTTGTCCATTAAGCAAACGACAGTAATTCCCATTAATATGTAATGTTTATGATAAAGCATTTGTTGGTGCAAAATGCATCAAGCCTTTGGTTCACTCTGTCTCTGTCTTGGTTACAATAACATGATTTCTTAACTGCACATTGCTAAGCTGGTGTTCCATTTACTGAATAAGGGTGCAAAGGACTTGTGTTGTGAATATATACAATTTTCCAATTAACCCCTTCCCGCGTGTAGCATAGAGGTTAGTTGGATGGCAAATTGTTAGGCTACTCAATATGGCCAATTTCTGCATGAAATCAGCATTTTCTGAACATTTTGGACAGACTTTCAGCCAATCCTATGTATTTCTCGTACTCATAAGGAACCAAATCCCCTGGAAGTTGTCCTGAAATCTAGCTGGAGAACTGAACAGAAAAGTATAGAAGAATTCAAGTAAATATAGTTCAAACATAAAAATATTGATATACAATTATAATATATTGATGCTATATATTTATATAGTATATTTACATTAATGTAAGCATTTAAAAATTGTAGTAAACAAATATTTTATATTTGGTATGTTTTTTTACTTTATTTTAATGTATTTAATTAATGCACCATGCTTTTATATCTATTTTTACAGATTTTAATTTTATTTAATTTCAGGGCCTTTTTTGGGAGGACTATTTTTGTAATAACCAAAGTCTTTGGCTATTTCCATAATATATTAGGTCCTCTCCAAATAAGCTAAAGGTATCCCCATAGAAATCCATGAGGAGGACCAAGGCTACCATTTTGTCAAAAATAAAGTGAGGGGGATGTGGGCTCACAGACCGGCAGATGCAAGGTAACGTATTCAGCTCCAATGTTAAATCCGGGGTGCCTTCCGCTTGGTGTATGGCTAACACCCAGTTCGATAAATCCAAGCAAGGTATGCACAAAAACAGCACTCACGGTGTGCGGTGAAAAACGTGATTTAAAAATGTGGGAAAATAAAAATGACTCACAGCATGATGTGTTTCGTGCGAGGAACCCTTAGATTAAGCCAAGCTTCTGAAACATCGGCACATTGGCCAATTTTCTTGCCGAATTGGGATCCCTTGGGTGGTCCCTGAGTAGTCCGAATTTGAAGGCTACTCGGCTCAACGAAATGATCCGATTATGTCCAAAACTCATAGTCTACACTAGAATGACCTCAAAATGTTCACGTTATTATTACTGGACGTTATTTAAATTCCTGTGAAAAACACACATTTTCTATGGAAGCAATATTACAGTTTTAAGCATTGCCAAGTAATCAATACATTACAAGGGCATAAGATGGAAGTCTTCACAATTTCTTGATGCATAACAGTAACAAACCTGCATGTGGCCATAGCAGAATGATTATTCAATATGAGTGAGTTTTATCAATGAGGCCAGAGGGAAAACAGACAATCTTATCACCAATAATGTCCTTGAATAAATATTGACATTTTAGAATTGTAGGTTGCATCATGATAATAAATGAAAAATTAAATGTCTATCCAATGAATTTTATATTTTGTACAATCATATTTTCACTCTTATTTAACTAATGAAGTGGTAATATAGCAAAGAACTTTAAACATTTCAGCCAAGATTTCTGGTCCACATTTTGGTGATAAAGGAAACGACCCATTGTTTCTACTGAGACTGTAAATATTAAAATATTGCCGGTCAATACACTGTATTGGGAAAAATGAATAACATAAGAGAAAAATGGCTTTTGAAAAGTCTGTGGTGTCTCCGGCATTATTGTTACAAAAACTAAATATAGAAACACATTTACTACATGTTAATTATTACTTTGGGGATCAGTGATACACTCAGACACATCTAAAATACTGAGCTCTTAGACAATAGAGAAACCAGAGTAGGAAAATAGGGACAGAGAGATCTGGGGCACAAATAGGGAGTGTGGCTCTTGAATAGAGACACTTGAGATGACGGCTAATATAATATATAAATCCCTTTTCATTTAATGTACAAATAAAACTAAACAATTATAATCGTGCTTGCAACACAGAAACACGACAGAAATGTCTGGTGGCCCTACAATGAGATTAGTACAGCATGTACGTTTGTATCCTCTTACTGGCAGCATCCCTGCTTTAACCAATCGCATTGTTGCCAGCAGCCATTATTTTCCCAGGACAGTCCTGTTTTCTTTCTTTCTTTTCCCTTCAAGTGCAGGTCTGCCTAAGCTTTAAACTTCCCATGCACATTACAGTGCATTTATATTGTGTATATCTGATAACCGCCCAGTACCTATACCAAGTAGCCTATATCTCAAAGTTACAGGGTCACACCACCTTGTGGTGTCACATAACTCCACCCACTTTTCGTCCCAGTAACTGTCACTCACGGCTAGAGACGATTGTTTTTAACAAGGTCACCTCTTTGGTTGGAAGGCAAAACCAGCCTCTCTGATTGGCTGAGCACTTGCTTATCCTGTGAGTGCATGCTATGAGTACTTCTCAAACTTGCATGTACCCAAAAAAATACATGTAGGGTTTAAACAGGACAAATTGCAAAAAAAAGTTAGGGCCCCTTTAAGTTACTCTTTCATACAGAGCTTGAAAACATAGAATACTCAAAAAGCATGCAAACTGTATACCTTTCCTAACCGAAACTACATAATTATTATCAAAATACTGGAATAACTTTTCAATGTACCATTTTCTTTATTTGTTTAAATGTTTAACTCAAGGACATGTATGGCAGATTAAATGATTTTCAATGTATTCTTTCTGGTAAACACATTATAAATAAACAATGAACTAATGTGCTGTATTTAAAAGTAAGTTTCAATAAAACAATATTCAAATGAAAGATTTATAAGCAAGCATGTAACGATGATGATCAGTTAATAGAAGTGACAAAAAAGGATATACATAAATCAAAAAATATCTCAGGGGCATGCAATGAATGGAAAATGCTCATTTACACAATATACAGAAATATCTTGTACAGGTGAAAACCCCCAGATGTAATGAGCTGTTCTCCAGTCAAATCACACTTAAAGCCAGGTAAAGGAGGAGAATAAATAGGCTGCTTATTTTTGCAAAGGCTAAATTGTCTTACTTAGAAATGTTGTAACCTCAATACCCAATGTGCCTAAATTGCACCAAAAGAACTTGTCATAGCACTCACAACATCTGCACCTATTTTGTACCCACATATCTTCACATGCATCCATAATGCACCCATAGGACTTGCCACTGAACCCATTTTGCATCCACAGGACTTGCCATGCACCCATAATGCACCCATAGGACTTGCCACTGAACCCATTTTGCATCCACAGGACTTGCCATGCACCCATAATGCACCCATAGGACTTGCCACTGAACCCATTTTGCATCCACAGGACTTGCCATGCACCCATATTAGATCTGCAAACCTTACCACCAATTTTTCACCCTACAGACCTTGCCACAGCCCTCATATTGCACACACATAACTTGCCTTTCCACTCTAATGGACGCTGCACCCAAATTGCATTCTACAGACCATGTCACTATACCCCTATTGGACTCCATATGCCACTGCACCTATATTGCACCCCACATGCCATTGCACACTTTGGAGGACTCTATTCTGGATCTTATACACCTATGTGTATCTCAAGAAAAGTACTGTCAATTTGTGATGCCTTATTAAAATAGGTCAATGCTGGTGGATGCAACTCCTATTCTCACAAAAACGGAAATCATTTGTCATAGTTTTAGGTCATAGTCCAGGCACTGGCAATTATAGGGAGATATCTAAGTTTGCCCACATGAATTGAAATAAGAATAATTACAGGTAATACTTGTAATTACTTTCTTGCAGAACAGCCTGAAAGAGATATGATCCTACAGGGAGGACTGCCTTCTGACACAACTCATTTTACCTTGGCAAGACATTTTAAACATGAGCACAGATTCTAAACTCTTTAAAGATCTTTTGGTATGATTAAGGTATATTGTACTTTAATATATCAAAGGGAAGGGAAATTCCCAATACAGCCAAAATGTTTTCTAAAAGTAGTTTTCCAAGCAATGCTTAAAGCAGCTTAAATTATGTTTAATTTACTTTTGCAAAACTAGGCATGATATACTACTTACCAATAGCAACATCTGCAATAAAGCTGAAGTCATGCATTACAGCAAAAGGAATCAGTGGAAATAACCTCTCGGAATCGAGTGGAAAACCTAACAGTATTAAGGACACAGAAAGTACAATGGTAACTTCACAATGCATTTTGTAACTTACTATTTACACCCCCTCCTTTGGCAAAGTGTGATCAGATGTGATCAGATCAGGGGGCGAGGATCTGAGGACTCATTTCGTGGAACTGATTCTGGTTGGAGCTACCCATCACAGTTGCCCTCCCATGACACAGACATAATTTACATTATGAGTCCTGTTTATTATATGTACACTGTAGATTTTACATAGGTAGTTGTCTAGTATGTGTATACATCATGGTTAATTGTGGTCTGGAGTTGCCTACTTCCAATGATGTGCTTAGCTATCAGCAGTATCATGATCTCACGACCCGTTTAATTCACATCAGCACACATGTCATATATCTATATTGATAGAAAGTTAATGGTCTGTGATTGTGAATAATGGTCTGTGATTGTGAATAACAGTGACTAGTGATATAAAGATGCACTAGCTGTACTACCTGGCTTTGCCCGGGATTTCGATTATTGAGCCGTTACTTGATTCCGGTGAGCTTTCAGTTTTGGAATCGTTTGGCACATATTCTAGTTGCTCCATATTGTAAATATCATACATTCGGAACTCTAAGCCTGGAAAAAAATAGGGGGTTTGGCCTATGCGCTGCCATTTCCTAAAATTGGGTAGCCCCAAATCTATGTTTTTCATGGCAAAAATGTCCGACCCAAATACTTCTGATGCTTTGGTATGAATGGCCTCAAGAGTCAATTCAGATCTGAATTCAGGGTTACTGAGTATAGAATAGAATCGAATATAGAATTTATGCAAACAGATCTTTGTATGGATGTGCCAAAAATTCAACTGCCCACTTCCGTGCACAGAGGGATATTTCTATGTCTGCTATCTAGGATCTACCATAAATGGGATCAATAGCTATTGTGTCTTAGTAATAAAACAATTGGTTTATAAAACAAACAAATATACCATAAGTATTGCATTCAAACATGGAATGCAATCAATTATATAATTAGTAGTTTAGTTATTAATTTGGTGCATCTGTTTTAATGCCCAGCCAAATCCTGCTTTCAGTCGTGGTATCTTTAAACAGGCATAATTAACTTCCATGGGAAATTTAAGTTAACAAGTTAAAATCAAATAACAGAGCTGGCTGACTATCACAGAAAGGGAAATTTTGCAACTGAGCTTCGTAGGCAGAGAAAATGTAATTGGATCACATTTATAGTGTGGAAAACATTCTCTATGCTAAAAAAAAGTATTTTTTTTTTTTTTTTTTACAAAAGGCATCAAGTATTTAAAAAAAACTGCTAATTTCTAAATATTTGCCCACAATATGAATAGTGTCAGTGTTGGCTTTTGGTTCCAGAATAACCATAAACATAGTTTAAACTGCAGCAATTGTCTAATGTCTATTCTTGCCAAGGAGTTACCTATTGTTCCAGAGAAAAATTATAGAGTGGCCTTTGCTCCTCCCCTTTCTATTGACATCAGCATCCCAGTCAATATGGCATCTAATGCGTTCCCAGGGAATGGGGCTCCTACATTTTCAGTGTCTCCATACAGAAGGTTTTGGGAACATATTGGCCAGATGAAGGAAGTTCTGTCCCCCACCTGATTAAGCTATTCAGAGATAAAGATGGCTCAATGAGGTATTTTATTTGTATTCCTTCACTAACACATTTCTATTTAAAATGTCTACACTTGATGCAATGTTTTAATTATACATAACTTAATTTGTTGCGGACAGCTGTCCTTTAATGATGCACATAAATCAATCCATTTTTAACAGCCTATGTGCATGTGATTGTTTTATATACATTACTATTTTTACTACCCAGCTTTGCCAGGGATTTAGATTCTTGTATATATAAATTTATCATAATCTTTTATATTCCCTTATATTAAAACTCTAAAATAAATTGATGCTTGCATGAAAGTTTGAAGCTTGTAGGTGATCAGACGTTTGGCGCTCGTTCATCTCTTCAGCAGTCTTGTTGCTCCGCTTTGTAGGAGTTTGCAATCATTTTTAAACATGTCGCACACGAGTTTCATCAGCAGTTTCATTACTCCGTCATGGAACAGTTTTCTCAACAGTTTTGTTGTTTTGTCAATCAGCTTGCTGAATTTTGTCTGCTTAACATGCATGTGATATTTGCTCTTCCGGGTTGGTTGGTTCATGATTGTGACATGCATACTGTCGTTTCTAAAGCCTTTGGCATGTATTGTGAGGATATTTGAGATCACATATTGTGTAGCTTCAAATTCAGCTTCTGATATGACCCCGATGTACTCCCTAAGTCTTTCTAAACTTCGGACCAATTAGCTTAGAAATCTTGCAAGTGCTGTGACAGTGATGGGTCATTCACCAGTGATATATTATATTTTCTCCTGTTGCCCATCCTTAATGTCCATATAGATCACTTCAAATCTCAATCAACTTTGGAAAGGAACAACGAAGAGCAGAATAGTCACGTTGATCTAGAAATTAAAGCATGAAGAAGCTGTGCAAATTTCATGATTCTAGAGTTTAGCGTCCTAGAGTTTTTAGTGCTTCATACAAACAAACAGACATTTTCTGTTTTATAGTTAAGATTGCAACATTACATCGTGACATGTATGTATCAAACATATATTACATGAAGTTCCTTTGACAAATGTGGCCCTATGCAGATACTTGGATGGCCATGCCATGTAAGAATTACAAACAAGACACGTAATGGAACTATTTAGAGCAAAAAAATAATTTTAAAATGAGACATTTATGGCAAATGTTTAATGACATCTGAACTGTGAGTGATCATCATTACGTTTAACGTTTTAAGAAAATGTCAGCTAATTCTAAAGGAAGGTAACATTACTGACAGTAGAAATAGGTATAAATTACTGGGGGAATTTGAAAAAAAGAGCATGTCATGCTATCTACCCAATATAGATGAATCTGCCCCAAAATGGATTTGGATCTGGCAAGTTAGCTGAATTTCAGAAATCTCCTAAATCCGTCTACTCATTCAATATCCTTGAATTTGGGACTGAAGAGGTTTTTAGGGTCATTCAGAAACTGAAGAAACGGAATCAATCAGCATCAAAATGCTATTTTCTAAAAAAAAATGAGACCCAAATGGATTCAAGTTAGTCAAATTAGTTAAGGCCGGTGGGATGCACCTTCCTGTCAAATGGGCCGCACGTTGGACACCGTGTTTTTGTAAATAGACCCAGTGTACTTATTGCTTACAAAAGCAGGCATATACCAGTATATATTTCCCTGCTACACTAATGATCTTCTGCAACCATGAAACAAGCTGCTGCAAAGAAAGCATTTGTCTTGAGATCCTATATGGGATCACACATCAAAGTCCTTGAAAAGTGAGGGTTAATAATTAGGTAGATCTAAAACCCTTAAAACCCAGTTCAATATCCTTAACAGTAAACTGTTATTTCTGCTCTGCAACATGACAATAGAATTATTCCTGGAGAGTCTGTTATGTCACAATGTATTGCGTCCTCTGACTGTCTTAAAAGGTGAAGTGTGAACATCTGCATAATATTGATTGAACTGAAGTGCTGTGTGGAGTTAATAAACAGAAATGAGTGTTACATGATTAGGTCTTCATGAATCAATAGGGAAAGTTTGCATTTTGAAAGCATCTGTGCAATAAATTGCTCTTCCTTCTCAGAGGAAAAGTTGTCCTTGAGTACTCAACTAGAAAGTTATTGGGTTGTCCACTGAGGGATTCTAATAGTCATACTTGAGTTTAAGAGTTTTGGATTATTTTTTTACCTGTCATTATAGCTAGCTCTAAAATACAAACAGGACCAGAGAATTGTGGGAAAGTAAAGTTCCAGTCCATTGTGTGATTCTATGGAAGCTTCAGGACAATGTGGCCATATTTGGATCTTGTGGAATTGGTTTTGTTAGAAACAGCTGGGTAATTCCGTCATCACACAGTGCTCTCTAATTAAACAAATACTAAATTAACAAAATATTACAGCTTGCTGTAATAAACCAGATGGGGATGGGATGCTGTTCTTTGCTACTTTTCAATGTGCAGAAGATATTGAAATTCTGGTGTTTTTGTTATCTGAAATTGTCGGATCTTTATAGTCTTGGGATGAAAAAAGCTTAGAGCAATCACTATCATTTCTGATCGCTGAATACCATGTCCAATGCACCATCAAATTGTGTCTAAAATCATGCTATGCTTCACTGCTCCATCTCAAAACCGAGACATATAGAGGTGATATGAGGAAACTACAGGAAGTAAAAAAATAAATTGATACAATGGTCGTATGCATACAGACACTATCCAACAAAAGTCATGGCTATCAATATATTGGCCTGGATTCTATTGCCCAAGTTCAGGCCTTTTTCAGAACCACATGTTATTCCACCTGGAATGGATTGCGATTCAACTGCATCGGGGATAAAAATAAAAAATCCATTAAAGCACAGGCGCTGGACCCGCATGGTTCTGGTCCTCATTCAGTAGAAGCACTGAACGGTGAAGTTTTGTCCGGTGAAGCCACGGAGGAGTGGGAAACATTTTGGAGTCTACCAGGTGGGATCCATTTTTCTTCTTTCTCATTCAGTGGGGGACACTTTTTTTTCTTCTGGGAAGTACACCACTGGCCACCTATCTGGTAGCCAAAAGGTGCTCTGCAAAAAAAAAAAAAAAAATATATATATATATATATATATATATATTACCTGTTAAAATGTCCCATGCCGTCCTCAATCCTACTATTCAGCCGAGGGAAAGGGGGCATCCAAAAAAGGAAAATTAATCAACCTAACCCTAAAAAAAATCAAAACCCAGCCAATGGTAAATCTGATTGGCTGCCAGAGTCATCATTCAAAATGAAATTCCCGCCCTACCAGACAGGGTGTACAAGCGGGATGGATCGTGTCTGGTAATTGCAAAGGATTAATGGCAGCAGTCCCTGATCACCGCATAGAGAAAGCCAACTTGTTTGAGTCCACAGTTTGGTGCTTCTCTCATTACTTTCTTTATCGCAGCAGTCCATGATCACACATATATAAATAGTGTTTGCAACGGTGTAAGCCAGGCCTTTCTGAGGAAGGGAAATATGTCCAGTTTAACAAATCGGGTTCTAAAGTACATTATTTCCTGTGTAAATTATTTTTAGATATATTTTACCATATCTATCCTTTAAACCATGCTACAGTATATAAACATAGTCAGTATCTTAGCCAGATGTGTGACTAACAAGTTTTGATTAAAAAAACAAACACATTTTAATTTAACTTGAAACACTGAACAGGTTATTTAAAAACAAACCTACCTGCAAGGGATGTTTAGTCCATACAGTCATTTCTATTTGTCTAAACCATAACAGTTTGCACAGTGATCTTAAGTGATTCACACATTCTTGACTCTGCATGTTTCCAGATAGCTGATGGCAGTGTGTGTAGGATGTCACAGTCATTATGTTCACAGTCACTATCACTACGGTAGGATTTTGATATCCCATTTTCTAATTTTTTTTTTATCCTGTTTCAAGTTTGATAATGTTAATTGGGGGATTGTTCCTGTCACTATGGTGACACTACTGGGTTGCAAGCTATTTGATTGGATCATAGGTTTAATCCATTTGTAATTAATGTTGATATATTAAAATTGGTATTTCAAGTGAAATATATTGGGCATGAAGAAGTGTCCTGCTCAGTGAAAATAACCTGTCATCTTTAAAAGACAAAGATTTCATATATACTGGCTGTGGCATATCCCTGGGCATACTGGCAGTGGCATATTACTTGGCATACTGGCAGTGGCATATTACTGGGCAAAGAGTGGCATATTAATGGGCATACTGGTGGTGACATATTAGTGGACCTACTGGCTGCGGCATAATAGTGGGCATACAGTTTATGGCACATTAGTGGGCATACTGGCTGTGGCATATTAATGGGCATACTGGCTGTGGCATATTAGCAGGCAAATGAACAGTGGCATATTAATGGGCAAATGCACAATGGCACATTAATTGGAAAATTGGCTGTGGTATACTAATGGTAAAACTAACAATAGCATATTATTTGGCAAACTTCAAGTGGCACATTAATGGACAAACTGCAAAATGTTAATGGGCAAACTGCATTTATTGATGGCAAATGGATTATGGCATGTTAATTGGTAAATGAGTGTTGCTAATTTTAATTGGCATCTTCTGTGGGCAAAATAACATATACTATGGGGAAAAGTGACACTGTGGCATGTTTTGAAGGCCAGTTCTGTGAGGGAAAGTGACACTGTGGTATGTTCTGACACTGGCTTGCCAAATCATGTGGGTGCAAAATGAGTACAAGTCAAGTGCTGTGGGTGCAATATAAGTGCATGGCAAATGCTGTGGATAATTTATGGTGTTGTGTTAAGTCCTTTAGGTGCAATGTGGGTGCAGAAAGAGGGAATAAATACAATAAATGTAATTTTTCAATAACATGTTTATTACATATACAAACAGTTGAATGTGATATGAAAATAGTTGCATATAATATTAAAAAGTTTACATTTAGTTTTTTACATTGTGACTTTAGAAAAATGTGGTCGAGGGAGGCCTACTGCTAAAGACTTTGCCCAGGGCCCACTAGAGCCCTGACTATACCAACTGTAGCTGATAACAAAGCAAAAATTATGCTGTGGAGCAGACCAATTAGTCAGTTATTGAATGAGGGGAAACTCATCCTTAAAAAGCTATTCTAATATATATTATATATATATATATATATATATATATATATATATATATATATATATATATATATATATATAGATATTGCTGTGACTATATAAGAAATGAGGGATATCTTTCCACCAGTGATTACTGAAAAATGGTATTGTGGTAATAAATATGGCGTGGAACAATCCCGATTTCGATGGTATCCCAATGTCACACTCGGGTTCTACCTTTGTCACACTTTTCAGGAAAGAGGAAGGACTAAGCAGGATAGTGGGATTCGGGACTGTAGTGTCATAGACACCGGATAATGCCTACTATGCATCTGCAGTATTGTGCGCTTATGCAGTGGTGCGGCCAGCTTCAGTTAAAGAGCTACGCATGTGCGGGAGGTTGGGAGGTATGTATATGCTTCTGCAAATATATTAAAAATGGAGAGATATCTAACTCAGTGATCAATGGTAAATAGTATTTTAGGAATATATTATATATGTTGCTGGATTACAATAAAAAGGAAGAAAACGTATGGATACAAAGGGTCTACTCAATAAAAAGAGGATTGCAGGGAATTTCAGAGTTAAGTAGTTGAATTCCTTTCTCAATTCCTTACAATTCTCTCTTTATTAAGTAAACCCTTAAAAAAGAATAAGCAATCATTTGCCTCATAGAAATGACAAAAAAAAGTCTCCCCACTCATTTATTGTACTAAAGTCACTTCTCTTCCTAGAGCTCTAGTTAATTATCTATTTGAGCGTAACTTATGTGGAGTAGGTATTAACTAGCCAAACGATGCAACAACTAGTCAAATATTCGGAATGGACACTGGAGCGTACACAGAATTGATTAGAATTCAAGTGCTACATACTTGCAAGGATCAATTGTTTTGGAGAGCTTCTGCTAGGTTGTTAACCCTTTACATGATATATACAGTTCCTTTGATGTACTCAAAAGTGCATATTGTTTCTAGAAATTACTTGCAGACATCTGAAGAATACGGTTGTGGAAAGTATTCAAGGATAGAACATTACAATTCTATAAATGTATTTCACAGTTAAAGGATAACTAAGAAATAAAATTCATGTGTGCTTTTAATGTAGAAGGGGTACTTCCGGTTACAGGCATGGGACAGGCGTCCTATTGTGGACACCAGGGAAAGATAACACATATACTTTTGATAGTACATGCTAGTTTATCCTTTGACTGGCAGCTGCCATGCTTCCCTGGGTAGCAGGGAGCTCGGTGTGGTCGGCAAACTGTCTCTCTCTGCTAGCGCTAGGACTTTTTACATTATTATTCAGTAATCATTTTGTGTTTGATGTTCCATGTAGTATATCATTTTGTAAGTAGCCAATTATATGTTTTTACATATTGTTTTTTAATAAATTGATTTGGTACAAGTAGTACTCTGTCTCTCTTTATTTTCTAAAACATGTCCCTGTACCCAAATTGCACCCACAGAGCTTGTCCCTATACCTAGTATTCACCCACAGTACTTGCTCCTGCACCATTATTGCATAGACAGGATGTAACCTTGTAAACACAGGACTTGCCACTGCACTGAAATTGTACAAACAGGACCTGCCTCTGCATCCAAATTGCATCCGCAGGACTAGCCCTTGCACCCAAATTTAATCCCCTCATACCTCTGGTGGCAGTGTGGTCCAGACCAGTACCAGGAACTGTCAGAGTGTTGTTGGCTGTGGTGTTGATGCCAACTTGCAATGGATGTCAGTGTTGTTTGTCATTTCTGTTTTCTACAGTTTTATGACTATATCAGCGCTCCATTGTGGCATTTCTAAAAAAATTAAAATAAAGAGAGACAGCATGAGGATAGACAGTGAGGAGATAGGGCGGTGCTGGGCAGGAGGGGAGTATGAGAAGCAAAGGGTGTCTTTTTTTTCAGGTACATTTAATAGAATTGCTCCCCTCTACCTGGGCAAGGTAGAGATATGGGGGGGGGGGGGGGGTAGGTAGAGTTCATTTATTTATTATTTATTAAATAGGTTATCTGGGGGCAATAAGGCAGCCCCAGACAGGAGGGGCAGTACTTAATCAATCAGATGGGGATTATTACATATTTGGCGGGTACCATTTATTTGGGGGGAGGAGGATTCTTATTTATTTTGATTCTAGAGAACTTGGGAAAAACCCTGGAACCAATCATTATTATAACTAGAATTTAATGACGGAGCAGGAACTCTGGGCAAGTCCCTGGACCACTCATTTAAGTAGGCATTTGGCAGGTTCCAAGCTTTTCTAATAGTCGGGTGGGCCTAGTAATTCCCCTCTTATCTTTAGTGAAGTAGGATAACTGTTCAAAATCAGTGAAATCTCCAGAGTCTATTGCTTTGAACTACTGCCTTTTAAAAGATATTTGATTCTCACATATCTCCTGATTTCTGATGAGTGAAGTTCCAAGAAGTTATGGAAAAATTGAAAACCTTATCATTATATTGTAAGTAAACTGAACAGGTCATGAGAAGTCCCGAGCATTCAGCTGGAATGTGGTTTTGTTGCAGCTGAATGGACATGTGGATACTGCTTTGTTTATTTTGTATGATCACTTTGTCCTATATCCACATTAATGACTCCCATATTGTATGTTTTTTTATGTACTTAAGTTTGAATATTGGGTGATCAGTGGTACATTTTATAGGATTAATTTCCTGGATTATATACTTTGAAATGTCTTTGTGATCAATTTGTGATCAATTTGTGATCAATTTGGATAGGGTTGGCAAAATGACTAAATTATATTAATAAATAATAGGAGCACCTAAACCACCTAGGCTGGTATTAGAAGTCATAGTGAAAATGTTGAGGCTTTTTTCCCAAAGGATTTCTTGGTAATGTTTACATTGTAAGGTAATTGCTTTAAGTCAGTGAATAGGTATTGCTTATAAGTAGAAGAAAAATATCTAGGGAAGAACATTCATCTCTACCATTAGAGCCATGAGAGGAATTTATTGGATTATCTTTTACAATCCGCCTGAACCTTCTCCAGTATATTGGGCTAATTGACTGTTATTAAATTCCTCCTTTGAGGTTTAAAATTGATACCTAAATAAGTAACATATTTAGGTTTCCAGGAAATAGGGGGTTGCTAGAGTGTAACATTTTATTTGAGCCTTGAATGTATTACAATTCATTTTAAGCAAATACAGAGAACCAAATGTCTGAAATCCAGTCATTAGCTGTAATATAGATACCGTATTTATCGGCGTATAACACGCACCTTTTCTCCCTGAAAATAGGGGGAAATGGTGTGTGCGTGTTATACGCCGAAAAAAAAAAAAATCTAAAACTTACCTCGTTCCTGCTCTGTCCCCCGGTGCTCTGAAGCTGCGTGGCTGTGAGGGAAGCGTTGTGAGCTTCTCTCCAGCCGCGCGGTCAATAAAGTCTGTTTTTTTTAAAACAAACTTTATTGACCGCGCGGCTGAAGGGAAGCTCACAACGCTTCCCTCACAGCCACGCAGCTTCAGAGCACCGGGCGACAGAGCAGGAACGAGGTAAGTACTGGGGTCTGGGGGAGGAGGGTGGCATAACGAGCATACTAAGGGGCAATATCCTGGCATATTGGGGGCAATATCATGGCATATTAAATGGCATATTGGGGGCAATATCCTGGCATAATAAATGGCATATTGGGGGCAATATCCTGCATATTAAATGGCATATTGGGGCAATATCTGGCATATTAAAATGGCATATTGGGGGCAATATCCTGCATATTAAATTGCATATTGGGGGCAATATCCTGCATATTAAATGGCATATTGGGGCAATATCTGGCATATTAAAATGGCATATTGGGGGCAATATCCTGCATATTAAATGGCATATTGGGGGCAATATCCGGCATATTAAATGGAATATTGGGGGCAATATCTGGCATATTAAAATGGCATATTAGGGGCAATATCCTGCATATTAAATGGCATATTGGGGGCAATATCCTGCATATTAAATGGCATATTGGGGGCAATATCCTGGCATATTAAAATGGCATATTGGGGGCAATATCCTGCATATTAAATGGCATATTGGGGGCAATATCCTGCATATTAAATGGCATATTGGGGCAATATCTGGCATATTAAAATGGCATATTGGGGGCAATATCCTGCATATTAAATGGCATATTGGGGGCAATATCCAGCATATTAAATGGCATATTGGGGGCAATATCTGGCATATTAAAATGGCATATTAGGGGCAATATCCTGCATATTAAATGGCATATTGGGGGCAATATCCTGCATATTAAATGGCATATTGGGGGCAATATCCTGGCATATTAAAATGGCATATTGGGGGCAATATCCTGCATATTAAATGGCATATTGGGGGCAATATCCTGCATATTAAATGGCATATTGGGGGCAATATCCTGCATATTAAATGGCATATTGGGGGCAATATCCTGGCATATTAAAATGGCATATTGGGCTTCAAAGTTCTTTATTTAAGTTCTTAAGTTTTTTTTCCTGAAATTTCCTTCTTAAAATTAGGTGCGTGTTATACACCGGCGCGTGTTATACGCCGATAAATACGGTAATTACTGTCTGCTTAACCCACTTGTTGTCTTGTTCTGCACCTTAAAATGAGTCGAAAATAAGGGAAAACCAAGGAGAAGAGATAGGGAGAGAAAAAGGGTGGGTGGAGGTAGGAAAGGAAAAGAAAGAAAGCACAGGAGTAAAAGGAAGGAGATTGGGAAGGAAAGAAAGTGAGAGAGAAAAAGGAGGTTTTGACAAAAGTTGACTCATGTTAAGCCAGGTATGCGACTAAAATGTATAAAAGCTAAATACTGTACACTTGTCTGAACAAATGATTACAATCAACGTTAAAAAAAAAGTATCTGTAATAATTTATAGTGAGTGATAAAAAGCATCCCATGAAAAGCTCATCAGTAGGAACCTGGAGGATGCAGACAAAGAGGAGTCTTTTATTACCCTGATGAACTGTACACACACCAAGACCCATAGAAGTTGCATGGCGCTCAATAAATCCACATGGATCTTGGGTACACATTTTCTGAGACCAGCAACATCTGCAGTAGATTTACTAAAACTGGGAATACTGGTAGGAATGTTTTAACTCTACAATATCACTGGTGAGAACTGAGATTATTTTAGGACTGGGGTAGGCCATTGGAATATACAGGGGGCATGTAAAAACACTGCGCTCATGCAGATTGCGCCAGATACTGGCACAATCGGCGTGCTCGCCAATGGATAAAGCAGACTCTTGTGAGTCTGAGTTATATATGCCGAATGCTTAGATTTAGGTTGTGTCGGTGCTCGTTGGGCTGGCGCAGCCTATGTATAATAACTCAGGCGCTGAAAAGTGCTTTATTTATATTGGGGAACATCTGCCAAAGACAGTTTGACAGACATCCCTCTTTACCTCACTGCAAAGTATCTGGAGTTATAAAAAAAAAAAATCACTGTTAAACATATCAAACGTCGATTGTGGTTTTTTTTATACATAACCCCCACATCTAGCATTTCCTTTGCTTAAAACCGGGTTTGTAGAAGTCCATGGTCTGTTTTATCCAAATCTGTCAAACGCTACTGTTAATACTCCCTTGCAAAATTCAAATCTCCTTCTATTTATTATGAAATGTATTTGTAGCTGTATACATGTATGCCTTGGTTAATAAAATAAAATAGTAAATGTAATTTACTATTTCCTCATAAAGTACCTAATAGTATTGAATGGCTACAGTGCTCACGCAATCGCCAATTCTGGATGAATCATTAGAATCCACTTTTTAACATTTAACATTTTTTAAACTGTAGTAACGTGTAATGGTTTAAATTAAGTTTGGCCTTTATGGTCCTTTTACTTTGCAACTTATTCTTCACTGCTGCATAATTTTTATATAAAAAATAATGAAATGAAATAATAGCAATTCAAGTAGAGATACAGATGGTCTCTTGGTGGTTTTATACCAAAGATGTCTCAAGACCCCCCAAAGTCTTTTTAAGTAAAGATTTTGGTGTAGCTTTTTTTTTATTTTTTATGTTCCATCTTTTTTTTTTAAGTGATAGAACATAGCAAAAGTACAGTCAAAGTTCACCTACATGTCCTCTATAGAGAAGATTGTGAAATTTATTCAGACTGAAAATTCTGTTTTCAGTGTCCTTTAAAAGATTGCAGTCTATGCTGGTGGTATTAACTTGACTGCATTGCCAATTCATTTAGGGATAATTATAATAAATGTATCCCCCAAGGCTATAATCTGCAAAATATAGATCAGCCGGCAGTCTTCATTTTATCCAATGCAGAACTGAAATATGCATTTCCCTGAAGAAATCGGCAATTTGGTAACCCAAGTTGGCAGACGAATATACTATTCTTTTTTTTTTACCACCAACACCCCATCAACATATGATAACCAGTAGAGAGAAGTGACGTTTGATAACCCCGGTAAGTGGTTGTATAGGAAGAGGTATTAGCATTAGAAAGAGGGAAGTGCTCATGTCATTGTACAGAGCAATGGTGAGACCTCACTTGGAGTATTGGATACTGTGGAGTTAGTTATGAGAAGGGCTACTAAACTGGTGAAAGAATTGCAGGATACAACTAACCAGGTAAAGTTAAAGGATGTTAACATGTATAGCTTGGATGAAAGACGTAACAGGAGAGACATTATAGAAACATTTAAATACATAAAGGGAATCAGCACAGTAAAGGATTTTTAAAAGAAGAAAAACTACCATTATTAGAGGGCATAGTCTTAAATTAGAGGGGCAGAAGTTTAAATCTAATATCAGGAAGTACTACTTTACTGAGAACGGACGCATGAAAAAGGCTTCCAGAAGAATACCAGAATGGCGTAGACATATGGCTATCCTAGATATAATTTAAGGCCAGGAAGTAATGAAACATTTATTTAAAATTAGTCAAGAATTGGGCAACATAGGTGGGCTGAATGGTTTTTATCTGCCAACACATTCCATATTTCTATGATTAGTTCTGGTTAGTATTTTTGCTTAGGTGATCAGATAGTATTACTTCCAGGACATTTCATGGAAAAATAGAGAAGATTAGTAACACAGATCTGAAAAAAGCATGGATGTGTCAAGATGGGGACAATTCAATAAACAGTGAACTAGGGTGAACTGACAACCGAATTGAAAAATACCGAATTGACCCTGTTAAATTTGCCAAGAACTTGTGCTTCATACAGAGTAAAAAGAAATGCATGCTTAAACAAAACATACTCCCAAAATCATCATAAGTATAATTATAAAATGTTCAATGTTAACTGCCTCATCAGGTTTTTTTTATATGCTCAGTTTCATTATGTGGGTCATATGATTAAAATACTGTTACAGGGAACAGGTTGTTACTTTTTTACAACAGAAATGTAAAAAAAAAACTGAGTGGAAATTATTATAACAATGCTTGCATAAGTGTTGTATAAGGAGCGTTTTAAATTATTAAAACCCAGACATGAGCCAGAATTTAATTTTCCTCCAGTACAGTGATAGTAGCAGTAAAATATGTGCCTTCTGGTAAAGTTACAGTTCATCGAGGACACTAGATCACTGCAGTGTTTTAGCATGTTTAGGAAAGAGAAAATTAAGTAGATCAGTCATTTTATTTGTTCCTTGGTCGGAACTCATACAAAAATTAGTATACTTTGCTGCTATGGCAACACAGCTGTTCAGAGACATGTCCTCGTGATGTATGGTTTTACCCTATTTGCTAACAGACCTGCATGTGATGGAGCAGTCACAGTTTTTTTGGGGGGGTACTATCAAAATCAGGGCATTGCTGCCACCTGTGCCTAGTGCTTTGTGTTGTGCTCCAGCCACCCGGTACAGACTTGTACTTTGAGACAGCGGAGGCGAAGAAATTATGCACATGCGTAGCTGGGTTGCTATGGGGAGTGATATCGCCACAGCACATATGCACAATGAAAGATAACACAGTGAGGGAGATTGCAATCTCCCTCATTCTCTTTTATATGCAGATTGCAAAAAGTCCATTTCATTAGCATATTTCACTCAGATTATGTATGCACTGTATTTGTTTTGTGTTTATGGAGTTAACTGTGGTTTCCGTTGTCACTTTATTACACTTGCGGAAACTCAGAGTATGCTAAAGAGAATCACAACTGAACTTCTTAAAAGCCATCAAAGCTCTAGAATCTCAGACCTTTTGTGGGACAAGAACCAATCTGAACATTCCAAACACAGGATACTGTTTGTAGCCGTGACCTGGACTGAATCTGGGAACATTTGGTCACCCTACATAAAAGCATACAAACTGTTGCCAGTGCTTTGGACACTTGAACTCTTGCTACGACATAAGATAAGTGTGTCAGGATATGCTAATGAGATGATACTACCAGTGACCTCACAGACCAGGCCACAAGCTTAGTTCTTTATCTTGCCACCATCTTGAATAGAATGATCATTACAGGCTTCTACTTAATAAAGAATGTATCCGAGTTGGAAAAATTCTCCAATGCAGTTGAATGGGAGATTTTTTTCCAAATCAGCTGCTTTGGCTGATTCCCATCTCAATTCCCTGTAATTCTCTCTTTATTGAGGAGAAGCCTGTAATGATCATTCTATTCAAGAAGGTGGAAATTACCATCTCAGTTAACCTTAATTCTCTCTTTATTAAGTAGGCCCTTCTGTGTTATGCTGATTGAGGATAGTCTTGGAGAAGTGGTGGCTTGTATGTTGCTGTGTTTTTGTATCTAAAAAATATATATATGCTAAAGTAGATAGAATATAGTTCACTATATAATATTCTACTTATTATATCATGGTTTAATACCAATTGCCTGGTTAAGGTGTGGTAAGAAAAGCATCTCAAAATATCAGAAACCAAATCAAAATGGCACTCTTTCAAGACACTCTCACTCTTACAGTCAGTTGTGGTAAGAAATTGAGAGTCTGCTATAATCTAGAAGGAACTCTGACAATATTTTAATCTCCCCACACAACATGTTTTGCCTAAGAATGGCATTCTAATTAACGTCGAACTAATTCACCTACAGTTAATGAAACAGGTATTGATGTGTTTAACTTGATGAGTAACACTAATAACTTAAAACGATAGGAACTGCATGCTAAAGTAAATATTTCCAAATGCTCTCAGGTTTATTTGGCCCCTAGTATAGATCTTGTGCTTTCAGTTCATTTAAATTTCCACTGCACACAATTTAAACTGAAAACCCATATAGTATATAAAGTTTAGGGATATTTGTTGTGGACAAAAATAATCCTTCCTATAAATGTTAGGAGCTGTTGTAGATTCTAAAGAAGTTAAATTCAATGGCAGAAAATATCCCATATATCATATAAGTAGTATTTGACTTTGTCTAATGCATCTGAATGAAGGCAGGGGTCAAATTTCCTTTGAAAAAGGGCAATTAAAGGAACTGTACCACATAAACATTGACAGTAGAGATTAAAAATATATTGAAAATGATCTATATATTGTGCTAGCTAGTTGCAATGCATTTTTTCCTCGTGTTGTCATAAAGATTAGGTGCTAGCGCTTAGAAGGGGTGAAGGACCTACAACCGTTGAAATAAAATCCATGTAATAATACATATGCGAAATACAGTAAGATACAGTCAAAAAAATCAGACAGCTTATGAAAAGAAGCTAGCTTGATAGGGCTCCGGATGGAAGAAATCAGATGTACTTCCATAAGGAGCCAAAACAAGCTAGCTTCTTTTCAGAAAGCAGCTGATGTTCTAAGCTAGCGTTTAGAAGGTCCTTCACACCTTAATCTTTACCATATTACTTTTTCGTCTGGGGTCTTGGGAACGGCTCTATAGGTGCTACCTATTTCTCTATTTTTTCTCTATTTTCCTTTTCTTTTCCATGCTCTAATTTTCACTGGCGTAGGTCTATACACATTTGTTTCCTAGTGTACCTGATGCATACATGGACAGTTTGGCAACTGATGATTACTATCTAGAGATATGTCTGACAAGTTGGGGAGATAAGTATATGAATTATAATAATTTCAACCCATCCAACAAATTATTTTCAAAAAATGTTTTAATTCTCTTAGATTTTTTTAAAAGCACCTAGCTTAGAATCAAAAATATTGGAGATTTAGTCACAATTTATGGCCATATTTTGCTTAGCCCACTATTACGCCAAAGTACTCCAAACTTGCTGAGTCCTATCTCTATCTTACTTACATGGAACTGAATCTCTCAGAAAACCTGTATTTAAATATAATATAAACAATTTCACTGGACAGCATATAAAAAGCACCTGTGAGTGGATCTGTGCAAATTTACCTATGCATAAAAACAAATCTCCTATGATACATGCTTGAATTGCATGGTAAAAATATTATAAAACCACTGGGGAAAAATAAATATTATGTGGATCAAATGGCATGCATTTAAAATTCATGCCATTTTATCCTCTTAGTAGTATGACTCCATGTCTCACTGATAAGCCAGCACTGTGATCCGGTTGCCAACTTTCAATGAATGATGTTCTGTGGACCTTCCCAGAACTTGCCATGGACAATGCTGTCCTTGTACAGAAGCTTTGGCTAGCCCTGCTCACTCCTTGTGCAGTGAGACATCTATGTTTCTATGTTTGTTTTTTAATATAATCAATAAAGGGGATCCTACCTAACTCCTCTCTGCTGATTATATAACATATAATCATACAACACATTTGTCAAATATTTACTATTATTGTTTCCAATTAAAAAGAAGTGAGTTTGCAAAAAACAAACAAACAGCCCACTAGTTTTATTAACCCCTTACTGACAAGACACCTTTTTACCTTGACTTTCCCTTGGTGACAATGGCTGTTTTGACTTTTCTGTGGTGTTTGTGTTTAGCTGTAATTTTCTTCTTTCTCACATACTGTACCCACACAAATTATATGTTGTTTTTATCGTCATAAGAAGGGCTTTCATTAGATACCATTATGTTCATCATATCTTATAATTTACTACAAAAAAAAATCATAAAATATGATGAAAAAGTTTAAAAAACCCACTTTTTCTAACTGACTTAAAATATAATTTACACAAATTTAAAAAGACCCCTTCTAAATAGTTTCTAAATGTTGTCCCAAGTTCAGAAATATGCATGTTTCCATGTGTTTTTTGTTTTTTTCCTATATTGACCTTTTGGCCCCAACCCGAACCCTAAATTTAACCCTAACACTAAATTTTACCCCAACGCTAGCCCTTATGCTATCCTTTAATATAATGTAATCTTAATTTAATTATAACCCTATCCCATATGCTAAAAATTATTTAATTTTAACCCTATAGGCTAATCTAACTATATTACCAGTTTTAAGCTAATTACTTTTTTTTTACATTTTTACATTTTTTTTAACAATGTTGGTTGCATGCCAGGCACGTCCATTGTCGGGAACAGAGTTCCCAGCAGGAAGCGCCTGACACGTCCATTGTCGCGAAGGGATTAATATGTGACTCTCATTACGTAACTATACTGTACTAGAAAATGTAAGATGGGGAAAGTAACAATTAATTTTAAATGTAATAATAATAAAATTGTGATTTATATAGGCCACAATGAATATTGTGCTTTAATATGTAGCTCACATTTTGTCTGCACCACACTCGGTGACATGAAAATAATAAGAATAGCCGTGCTATGTGAAATAGTAAGTTACATGCTATAACCAGTACCGGAATCCAATGATTATGGGAAATATTATTTCCAAGTCATAAATCCAACGGAGAGGTAATGACTGGGTAACAGTATAATAACAGCTATAGGTTTTAGCCTACAACATATCATAGTAGTACTAGATTCAATCTGTCATATTTAGTAGCAATACTAGATTTGATTTGTCAGGAAGAATGGAAGTATTAGTTTTTTTGTCTGTCACATCATAAGGCTTTACTAGATTATAAGTCATATGGAAGGAGGATAGAGACAGTGTAACAACCTGGATGGGGATTTCAGTAGCTGGATAAGTGTTATTTACTGTAGTGAACCACTAGTAGGCTAGTCAGCTTGTTTCAAAGAAAAATATGTGTTAAGCCAATCTGAAATGACTGTAGGGGAAACACAGAAACATAGACTGTGTTGGCAGAGAGGAACATTTTAGCCCATCTAGCCTGCCCAATTTCGAAATACTTCTATTAGTTCCTGGTCTTATCTTATATCTAGGATAGCCTTTTGCCTATCCCAAGCATACTTAAGCTCCTTCACTGTGTTTACCTCTTCAACTTCCACTGTAAGGCTATTCCATCCATCCACTATCGTCTCAGTAGTTCCTGATAGTACTTTTAAATCTTTGCCCCTCTAATTTAAGACCATGTCCTCTAGTAGTTTTTCTTCTTTTAAATATACTCTCCTCCCTTAATGTGTTGATTCCCTTCATGTATTTAAATGTTTCTATCATAACCACTCGTTACGTCTTTCCTCCAAGCTCTACATTTTAAGAACCTTTAACATTTGCTTTAGGCAACGCTTGGTGTCTATATATCAGCTCGGGTTAGTTTATGTGGGTTTATGTTAGATTATATAGATTTTGTTCAGTCAGTGGCATATTGTGCTCTATTCTAAGACCTGTGACAATTCATCTTATTTTTTATGCCATTAAATAATAGAGACTTCAATAGAAGAATTTGAGTTAAAAAAAAAAAGTGATAAGTGATAACTCGCATCAACCAATGGTGCTCTTGAAATCAGACTGTAATTTCAAGTATTACTTGCTTTATTCATGAAATTATCTTTTCCCAGCAGGAACTAAATGTAGGACTAGTGTAAAGATTCAATTTTAGTAATTGTATATTAAATAATAACATTTGTATTTCAATAGCCAGCTAGGCCACAAATTACTGCTTCAATTATTCAAAAATAATTACAAAATGGCTGAGATTTTTTACGTTGAGCCGGACTTCAGTTGAAATAATCACAAAATGGCTGAGATATTCTATTGGGAGTGAGAAAAAAACCATCACATTAGTTTAATTCACCACTTTTAAATGCGTTTCACCGTGATGTTCTTTCAGAACAATTTATACTGATCCATGGTCAGTATATTTACAAGTTGTCGGCAGTGGGTGACATTTATAGTAACCTCCTTATTTCTTGGGCCTATCACTAGATAGACAGCTGATGCATATTACGACCTCTGTAAAAGCACATAAAGATAATTTAATATCAATCAATATACCGTATTTATCGGCGTATAACACGCGCCGGCGTATAACACGCACCTAATTTTAAGAAGGAAATTTCAGGAAAAAAAACTTAAGAACTTAAATTAAGAACTTTGAAGCCCAATATGCCATTTTAATATGCCAGGATATTGCCCCCAATATGCCATTTAATATACAGGATATTGCCCCCAATATGCCATTTAATATGCAGGATATTGCCCCTAATATGCCATTTTAATATGCCAGATATTGCCCCCAATATGCCATTTAATATGCAGGATATTGCCCCTAATATGCCATTTTAATATGCCAGATATTGCCCCCAATATGCCATTTAATATGCAGGATATTGCCCCCAATATGCCATTTAATATGCAGGATATTGCCCCCAATATGCCATTTTAATATGCCAGATATTGCCCCAATATGCCATTTAATATGCAGGATATTGCCCCCAATATGCCATTTATTATGCCAGGATATTGCCCCCAATATGCCATTTAATATGCCCCCAATATGCCAGGATATTGCCCCTTAGTATGCTCGTTATGCCACCCTCCTCCCCCCCCCCCCCTTCCCCAGACCCCAGCACTTACCTCGTTCCTGCTCTGTCACCCGGTGCTCTGAAGCTGCGTGGCTGTGAGGGAAGGGTTGTGAGCTTCCCTTCAGCCGCGCGGTGAATAAAGTTTGTTTTAAAAAAACACACTTTATTGACCGCGCGGCTGGAGGGAAGCTCACAACGCTTCCCTCACAGTCACGCAGCTTCAGAGCACCGGGGGACAGAGCAGGAACGAGGTAAGTTTTAGATTTTTTTTTTTTCGGCGTATAACACGCACACACCATTTTCTCCCTATTTTCAGGGAGAAAAAGTGCGTGTTATACGCCGATAAATACGGTAATTTAAGCATTTTTTCACATATTCTGCATTTTGAAACCTTTAACATAACACATTTAATTAAATATATAGTATCTTAATGCCACTCAATTAGAATGATTTTCTGCTCCTCTCACATGGCGCTATTCACTAAAAGGTGAGTCGCAGCTTAAATGAGGTGAGTTGAGATGAAAATTTCCTCTCCCTAATTTAACTTTACATTTTGCAGGGACAAACATGGTGAGCTTCCCTGCTATTATTTTATTCTGAATATTTTTGTCTAATGTTGTCTGTAACTCCCTTTTATGCTCTGACCCAAAGCACTGCATTAATTGTTGGCGCTATATAAATAAACGCTACTGTAATATATCGTCCCTTGACATAATATATAAGGGTCCCTCCACAAGCACGAAGTATGATGATCATGTATGAGTGTATAGGGTCCTCTGCAGGCAAATATAGATGTTGGCAATAGATATACATATAAAAAATACTGCCTATTACAGATCATAGGCAGTTTCTGTCACTAATTAAATGTCCATCAGGCAGATCTACAACCAGCACTCAGTAGTGTTGAAAAATGGAATGGTAGCACTGACTAGGAACACTGTTAGCCCTGATGCTGCTCTGAGGATATTACAGTCCGGCTGAAGTAGGCTTCTGCCTTGTTAAATCTTTATGGAGGGGTTAATCTCTCTTTAAATAGATCATAATGACGGACATCCGAAGACAGTGTTTCTCTTCAGGTTCATGAGAATGGTAACTGTTTATCAAATTTCAGTATATTTTATATGAGTTGAATGAAGCAAAACAAGCTGTACCCAAGAGTGTAATAAGGGCAGAATTAAAATGGTTTTTATGCTGTAAACCCCCTGTTTCGAAGGTCTGAATAGCTGTTGGGAAAAGGGAAGTCCTGGCTGCCGTGTGGCACTTACCTTAGAACAGATTGATGGGCACTGTGTGATCTGCTTCTATTAACATTTAAAAACAATTAGACTCTGGGAGAGGCAGCTTGCGCCTGCACCGAGAGCTGTCATTATACAGGAGAGTGAGAAAATAAGGCCATTAAGCTCGCAAGATAACGAGTGTATTTGTACTGCTCTTAAATGATTTCTTTTTTGGATAATGTTTTCCACCTGTAGTGCTGGAACCTGAGTTACACCGCTAGGGGCCATGCGAAAATGTTACTTCCTCTGTGCCTTTTGGCAAAACAAATATGATGTTAATGGGGCTGTTAACATGCTGGAAAGGGCCCGAAATGACTGTTCTGTTTTTCGGATTTAACAAATCTCTGAGATACCTGTCAACAGCCCCACCATACTATTAAACCACTCAGCAAGTCGCCCACAAAGACAGGAAGCAAGAGTGCAATATGTAGAGCGCAGTGTTATTTAACAAAATAGACATCCATAGTAATGATGTGGTTCGAAGCCCAATGAAATGGCGATATGTGGAGGTTATATCTCAGTGATGCAGCACAAGATGTATTAACATCTGCTCTTTTGTTTTTACAGCATTCCATTAGATATTATACTAGGAGGTTTTACATACCTGTAATTATCTTCCAATATGACTTCAGCATGAATGGTTCTGTTGCCAGAACACACACAAGGTTTAGGTTCAGTGGTGTATGCTCCGAATGTGCTAGGTGTGCGCCGCACACCATGCATGGAGCCGTTCTGTCTATTTCCGGTGTTTGCATGTTCCGAACAAAGAGCACGCGAACCCCCAGAAATACATCCGGGTGACAGATGGCAGCTGCAAATTCGGCAGCAGAGTCACTCACTCTGTTGCCAATTCGACTCTGCTGCCGAATTCACAGCTGGCGACGCCCCCTCTGATGGATCTTGTGTATTTCCAGGGTGAGAGACGTACTTCAGACTGGCGACAAACCTGTCACTTAGGGGCATAATACACCCCTGCTTCTGGAGGACCACACAAATAATTCCCTGGACCATAGGCAAGGGGATCATGACTGTCGTCCTATGCCTGATAGGGTCACATGACTTGTAGTTCTGTGGTCCCTGCTCTAGATATCCAACAATGCTGGTGAAGTTTTTGTTTTTTTACAATAAACGGCAGCATTTTTAATATCATTTCATTGCTCCATAATATCATGCCATCAGATTAACCCCCTCTCTCTCCATCCTTGGAGAAGTTTGATAGAAGGAAAGTCTGCCAATAAAGGCTTTCTTATGCAATACAAAATACACTCACTGTACAATATGTAGTCTTACCAATGGAAAGGTAATCTGGTTTAGAATTTTCAGACAAAAGGAACACATTACAGCTACACTAATGATCACCAAACAGAAAAATGGAATGAAGTACAAATAAAGAAAACATTTTTTCTTTTAGATTTTAATCAATGGAAAGAAAAGTCGTTTGCCAGAAGACAGCTTGCTCAGTGACATGCAGACTTAAAAATATGACAGTCTAGCACTGTACTCAGATGTGTGAAAGACAAAACAAAAAAGTCTCATCTACTAAAAATCTGTTTCTTTGCATGATACTGCCAAGATTTTTTAGAATGAAGATGTATTAATTTAAAATAAGTCACATTCGACAGTGTTGGTGAATGGAATGGTAGCCCTGACACATGGACTGGTAGCATAAATCTTCCTCTAAATATGATGGAGCATAGATCTACTTTCACACTCCATGTTCAATTTTAAAAATGTAACCTATTAACTGTTCCTCCATCCCTTCTATACATCCCTATGACAAGTTATCACACAACAAATCCTGAATGTATATGCATAACCATAAAGCATAGCCACCAGTGTGTAACAGACGATGTGCACATCAGCCTGTGACTGGATGAATAGACCTTAGACTTGGGCATTCATTTTTGGACAAATTAGTTTTCCGATGAAAATTGTTTCTTTAGTCCATTCATTCCAAATTCTGAATACAGAGCAGAATGAAAGAACGAATGTAATGAATTCATTTGGATGCCACATGCATAACACTTTAGAGCACTTAAGATTTACTAGTGCATGCTCACACTAATACACATGCACACTTATAAACACTCACATTGACACACACAAAAACACCCTCACACAAAACACTCACTACCATACTGTGATCTTGCCAGTCAGCAGGCTGCCCCTTCCATGGGCAGAAAGCACAGTTTTCTATGGTATCAGGTACAGGACAACAGTCTCTTATACAAAAGGTGTGGGTTTATATCAAACTTGCCTAGATTCCAACCAGTTTGTTCATAAACCACAGCAAAATGAATAAATAAAATCTACAAATAAAAACCTTGCTCAATTTGAGCACTTGCTAAACATCAATAATGTCCCTTACTACTCCAGGGTACTAAACTAAGAAATACAGCTAAATAAACATAGGTTTCACCAACTTTAGCAGATTTTCAGCTATGCAGTTCTGCACTGTCCTGCTCCCAGCAGGTCAGATTTCATTATCTGCCTTTCAACTCTGAGGGCTGCTAATTAAGACCTCAGCAACTGCTAATTAGGGCAGGTGAAGGACTACAGACTATGGAGGATGCTGGGTCCCAAATCTCTTCCCTCTACTACCCTCCCATGGACTCACAATACCCAACTCCTAACTTGTTATAGGCATTCCTTTTTGGACACGTTAGTTTTCACACAGAATTCGGCTCTTTCGTCTACATTTCCTAACCCAAACCTAACCTTGTTTAACTTATTCTGAAAATAACTTTGAAGCAATTCCATTCATCTGAATGGAATTCCTGAAATGAAAATAATGGACGAATCTTGGCCAAAAACACATCTATCAATGGACCAAATTCGGTTCGGACAAACCAAAACTTTCGGTGGCGCCCAAGTCTAATAGCCATTGCGTATATGTCAGAGATAGAGATTGAGAGACAGAGTAATTTGACTCCAAACATTATTCATGCAATACAATGCATTTAAAAATTAGAGTAATTTCCAAGAAGATAGATGACTCTCATTTGTATGCCCATTGAAAAGTATTGTTTTAACTACATGATATGCAGATAGAGCTGCACTAATTTATAATTTAAGATTGTTTAATTCACAGATTTTACACAGAAACACAGAATGTGTCTAAAATAGCAGTTATTGAGATATAATTATATATAAAAAAATATAATATATATATATATATGTAAATCTTTTACATAGCATATAGTTATTATTATTATGAACCTAATAGGCATTATAGACACCTCTGATGGCAATCAAACTTTTAAATATTCCTGGCATAGGATTTTCATAATAAATGTTCACTTGAGTGGACCACAACATCTCCAGTGATTATAGCCCTACGTTGTAAGCAAACTGGACCTCAAATGAGATGCTGACCAAGAGCATCAAGAGGTATTTTTGTGAGAGGACACTGTTATTTACACTTTTTTGATTATCTCACATTTTTAAGTGTAATGTGGATGGAATCATTTATATTACATTGGATTCATTTGATAGTAGTCAATTTGATTTGGAGTTGGGTTGGTGCCTCCTTTTTTCTGGTGATCATGAAGGTCATCTTGCACCAGAAGCCAATCATTGGTCCGCCTCAATCAATATGATTAAACAGTCACAACTTCAATTTTATTTTGCAAAGCCAGGCCCAAAGAGAATAACAGAGTCAGAAGTCAGAAAGCAGCTTGATTCGTTTTGCACGCTGTATGTGCTGATTCGTAAGTCATGTTGTGCAACACAATCAATACCCCCAACAATAAATAACATAACCCCAGAATCATTGTCATGAAAAATTAAGCCTCTACGAGATGCTAATGCAGAGGACACACATTTTCCCTCATGCAGTTGAATAACAATGTAACTGTTGGATGAATATTGATTAATTAAAAAAAAAAATGTATATATCCCTTGTGTTAGCAGAAATGCAAGTAAACGCATTAATTAAGAAACCAAATGTTTTAAAATTATTTGTGGTGTCTCCTGTTTATGACATCATCACTTGGCTTAATGTGCAAATTAACTATTGTGACCGACAGCAAGGAATTGTGCTGGAGAGAGTCTATATATCTCCCCAGATTTTGCAAAGTTCCTACTTTGTGTAATTAGCCCCAGGGAAATGTGTTATGTTACACTTAATATAGCACTTTATGTATGTGTATGTGTGGGCCCTGGGGTGGAGCATTTGGAGAGTAGGGTGGGCCAGTGCTCCACTCCACATTTTAGATGTTGTTTGGAACCTACAGGTGAGAAGTCCAGTGTCAGTTTCAATCCTAACTTACTTCACCTGAAAAGGATTGTTGATTACAGGTGCTACTAAGAACTCCCCTGCCAGAGGAGGGAGAGAGATTGTGTTTGATTTCTGTGAGTGGAAACAGAGAGCTGAAAACACTGAAACAGTAAGGTTGTGATTTATGGTTCTGTTGGGAAATGGACAAGCCATCCAACCCAGCTAGCTTAGTATTTTTGTTTAGTTAGTGCTCAGAAGAGCAAGGATTTTGCTTTATTTGTTTTATATCTTGTTACAACCTCTTATACCTTACTGTACTTGTAACCACAATAAAAGAAAACAAGTAATTTTACCTCATCCAGCATGTTACGTGCCTCTGAAGCCTGAAAAGACTGTGTGTAACCCCCAAATCCCAGGACAAGGTACCAAGGGAAAGGAGTACTTTTGTCACACTATTTACAGTGGATAATGTGTAATTTGCATATCAAGCCACAGGTGATGTCATAAATGGAAGACTCACATAGGCTCTTGATTGCACAGCGATACAAACTCTCCTGTAATGTCTTACTAACCAGTAAAGGTAGGTACGCCATGAGAAATACTAGGTTGACTAAAAACATGACTACTACTTCATGACAAACTAGGCTTTATTCTAATTTAAAGGATTACTCCACTCTGAAATAAAAGCCTGGATAAACACATTTTAAAGCTGACACTTTGAATATAAATATGCATTTACATGTTCCATTGTGTTGTAGTTTTGGTTTCTGCTAAACATATCTTTAAAAGGTATATTGAAACAAAAGTTTTGCAAGCTATGCAAACCATGACATCACTAGCTCAAGCTAAAAATGCAGCATCTCCTGGGAGTCAATCAGTGGCCCCCCACAGAGATGCATAGGGTTGCTCACTGCACCTCTACAGCTACATTACACAACTTTCCTGCCCCTCCAATCACTACTGTGAAAAACACTGAATAATACAGGAAGGCTTAACCAAGTTCTTATTACTCATGCATGTACTGATCCTCTTGCAAGTAACCAAAATCAGATGGTAATCTAGAGCAGGAACCTTTACAAGATATTCCCAATAATTCACTGCATGCATTTGTATTAAAAAAAAGTACTAGTTAAACACTACCAGATGATCTAAAGTTACTTTGCCTTCTGAACTGCCCCTTTAAGGTATCATCTTGTTAGGATTTAATATTTGTGATTGCTTCTTGATATTACACTTGCATCAGTGGAAACGTCATTTCAAATATTAAAGAATATATTATATAAAAAGATGGCACGATTCAATTACTGAGCAACTGGAGATGGTCTGTTGTAGAAATGTCTAAATTAATATAGATATAAATATTGTTTTTAAAGTGCTATAATTGTTAAAACTTGCCAGAGACATTTTTAAAGCAATTTATTTAGTTCACTTCATATTTGAAAGTAGATCATGCTTTCAGCAGTGCATGTCGCTCACTGCTAGCAAAAGCTAGTCTGTAATGCAATCACACTGTGGTACAATTATTTGACCTTTGTATGCCTGCTTCAGCTTAGACATCCAACTGTCTGTGTTTCATTCTTCATCTGGCATGTATTATCGTTTATTTCGTTACTGTAAATCAAATCTTGTAAAGCATTCTACATAAATTTTGTACAACACATGACATCCTGGGAATGTGTAATATTTTATTCAAGACATTTTATTGTGCATCAGTTAGCAAAGGCATATTTGCTTTCGGAAAACCTGTGTGCAGTTTATCAACAATAGCTTCCTCTCTGCATTTCTCTTACCTGTTCTTCATTACCGTTGTATGATAGAGAAAGTTATCCAACTATGAATCCTTTCTTTTTGCTATCAGGCTACTAACTAGAAGCCAAATGTAACCAAAATTGGCATTGCAATAAATTGAAAACCAAAACTGATTATTAGTAATACAGGTTCCTCTTTCCAAGTATTAATAAGTTATAAGAAATGCTTTTGACTTGATAAACGGAGGATTCCAAAAAGCCTATCATTCCAAAAAACTGTTATTCCAATAAAAAGTTATTATAAGATTCTGCAATACTGTCATTTTTCATCTACATAACCGGTCTAATATAGTACTCCAAACTACAGTTTGCACTCTAGCTAGATTGCACTCTAAACAAAAAGATATTAATATGTCATTGGTCCCCCCTCTGCAGTTGTAACAGCTTCCACTCTTCTGGGAAGGCTTTCCACAAGATTTTGGAGTGTTTCTGTGAGAATTTTTGGCCCATTCAAGTTGGATTAGAAGGCCTGGCTCACAATTTCCATTCCAATTCAACCAAAAGATGTTCAATGGGGTTGAGGTCAGGGCTATGTGTGGACCAGTCAAGTTGTTCCACACCAAACATATCCAATCATGTCTTTAAGGACCTTTCATTGTGCACTAGGACACAGTCATGCTGAAATAGGAAGGTCCTTCCCCAATCTGTCCCAACAAAGCCGGAAGCATAGCATTGTCCAAAATATCTTACCTTCACTGGAAGTAAGGGGCCTAGCAAAACCCATGAAAAGCAGCCCCATACTACTATTCCTCCTCCACCAAACTTTACGATTGGCACAATGCAGTCAGGCAGTCCATCAGATTGCCAAACAGTGAAGACTCGAAAGAACACGAGTCAAGAAACCAGTTCCGCCAGAGTCCAGTGACGGTGTGCTTTACACCACTCAGTCCAATGCTTGGATTGTACTTGGTGATGTGAAGCTTGCATGCAGCTGCTCAGCCATGGAAACCCATTACATGAAGCTACTGCCACACAGTTTTTGTACGACATGGCATGTCATTATGTGTAATTTCTTGTTATACACAAATTGTATTAAATAATATATAAAATGTAAAAACAAATTGAAAAATGCCAGTCGAACTTTGGAACTCCTCTGCTATGGAATCAGCAGAGCATTGATGGCTTTGTGGCAGAGTTGCTGTTGTTCCTAAATACTTCCACTTTCCAATAATACCACTTACAGTTGACTGTGCAATATCTAGCTCAGTAATCAGGACCAGGAACACAAAATCCCACTTTGGTGCTTTTGATCCTTAAGTACCAAAAGCACAGAAGAAAGTTTGGGCATTAAGACTGATCTTTAACTGTATTATTGTACAATTATATAATTTATTATTATTATTATATTATGTCTACATAGTTCCCAAGAAACCAAGGTTTAGTCACTGAAAAAGTGAACTGCGGTGATCGGACAAGTGAAATGCAGCCATCACTCAATATGCCTTTGTTTCCAGTTCACTTGTCAGTTCACTTTTTAGTGACATCACTTTGTGACCTGCATTAAACTCACATAATTCAAAAAGTCCTCACACCTTATAGTATGTACAGAAAGATGGATAATTTATGAGTATACCTCTCTCAGCATTTACCATAATAAAAGTCTCCAGCTTGAGTCACTGGTAGTCATTTCATTAAAAATATCCTCCTTATTAACCCCTTAAGGACAGACCCTTTGAAACATTGTTGTCCATTCTGGACAATGGCTGTTTTAACATTTCTGCGCTGTTTGTGTTTAGCTGTAATTTTCTTCTTTGTCATTTGCTGTACCCACACAAATGATACATTGTCCTGACTTTTATTTGAAACATCTTCTCCTCATTGACAAAAGCGAACCAAAAATACACTGCTAAATAGATTCTACTATTTCTCCTGAGTACAGGGATACCACCCATGCATAGGTTTGTTGGGTTGTTTGGGGGATACAAAGACTATTTCTATAAGTAGAAACCCTAGACTATTTCCAACAGTGGTATTTTAACACTTTCCATGCACTAATTCTACGACCAGCCTTTGTCAAAGTTTGTGGTAGCAATTTTTTTGTGTGATTTTTTTCCACAAACAATGTACTTCAGATGAATTCACAGATTTTGAAATTCATTCGCTTCCTAAGCACATGTGTGCAGTCGGCGGCGCCAATTTTAAATGGCAGCTACGTCACTCTGGGGAGTGATCATAGCGTGCCCCTGCACTTTTTTTTAGTGTTGCTCAATGACTCTACATATAGGCATTGTAGCAACACTGAAAGAATAAACAAAGCAACTCTTGATCACTTTCTTTGCTCTGTTTAGTGCATGACGTACCCAGGCATGTCATCTGTCACTAAGTCCTCGTTTTTCCATGACATGCCTGGCACGTCATCTGTCCTTAAGGGGTTAATACAATTTCTCTCTGGGGAATATATCAATGTTTTGTTTAAACTATAACTATGAAAACTGAAATAGGATGTCAAATTCCACCCCAAACTCTATGGCAAAGAAGGGATTCATTATTAGTAACATAGTAACATAGTAATTTAGGTTGAAAAAAGACACAAGTCCATCAAGTTCAACCCTTCTACCTATCATTACAGCTTTTGAACCAAAAGAAGGCAAAAACCCCTAAGGAAGCTATTTCGAATTTTGCCTCCTGGGGGAAAAAAATCCTTCTTGACTCCAAGAGGCAATCAGATTTCTCCTTGGATCAATAAGCTCTTTTATTCATGCATATTCTATTATTAATACTCCTGTATGTTCTGCTTTCCTAAAAAAACATCCAAACCATTTTTAAATGCATCTATTGTGGTTGCTAGCACTACCTCTCTTGGCAGTGAGTTCCATAACTTTATTGTCCTAACCGTAAAGAATCCCTTCCTTTGCTGTCTATGAAATCTTTGCTCTTCCAGTCTGAGGGGGTGACCTCTTGTTCTTTGTACATTTCTATTAATGAACAGGTCCCTGGAGAGCTCTTTATATTGGCCCTGCACAAATTTATATAATGTTATCATATCCCCTCTGAGACGCCTTTTTTCTAAAGTATATAAATGCAATTTTTTAAGTCTATCTTCATAACTAAGATCCTCCAATCCCCTTATTAATTTTGTAGCTCTCCTTTGCACTTTTTCTAGTTCCTTAATATCCTTTTTAAGGACTGGTGCCCAGAACTGTGCTGCATATTCAAGGTGAGGTCTTAACATTGATTTGTAAAGAGGCAAGATGATATCCTCCTCCCGTGAATCATTAATCATAAAAATTAATATGTTACTGAACAATGCATTTTTAATACCTTTACTTATTTTCAGTTGTCAGTAAGGGATGGATTAATAGTATAATTTTGTAATTGTATCTTATTGTACTGATTAATTTTATTTTATAATTGTATTTGTAATTTTGTTGGAGTTTTTCTATATTATAATTATCACCTGTAATTAGATTGGTAGAAATGTAGGTGATGTAAAACTAGTTACCTGTATTGTTACATTCATATTATTTATTAGGTATATATTTTCCTATATGGCATAGAAACCAATTGGATAAAAATGGTTTACATCTTTTTTTTTTTTAATCAATTTATTGCAGTATTCAAAGAACAATACAAATATACGACACACATTGCATTGAGTATTTCTGTTTAGCAAAAACAAGGACTGTTCGTTCTAGCAATAAAAAAAACTGTAAACAATTTGGTTGGGTATAGGTGGTGAATTTAGGAGGGAAAAGAAAGGAAGATCAAGCACAGCAGAGAATACACAGCATGGTTCAGCTGTTAAGACATTTGGTGACGCTAGAATCTGATGTATTGATTGATATTGGAGTTTAGCAGTGATTTTTCTCCTGGTTATGATATTGATAATATTTATGTTGATCTCACTAAGTGTCGGGTTCAACCCTTCCATCTTTTGGTGATGGCTTGGGAGGAAGCTCCAAATAGAGCAGTTTGTTGAGAATGTGTGGTCTGGCACCTTCTAATAATAAGAACTACTTATACATATGCCTGTTCGTGTATATCCTCTTCAAACAGGTTATGGCTAATGCAAAAAAAAAAAAAAAAGATTGTATAAACTATAATACTACATACCTGACAATGCCAAGCCTTGTATGATTATTGGTGACTGGATCAGCTGCTTAACCCTTTAAGGACCAGGGATTTTCCAAGGCCAAGGACCAGAGCGTTTTTCAATTTTTAATATGCGGTTTTTGAAACATAATTTTCCTCTCTCTCATTTAACACACCCATACAAGTTATTTGTTGTTTTTTAAAGGACAGTTAGAGTTTTCTTTTGATACCCTATACATAAAAATTATTTACATTTTAGTATTAAAAAATACATATAAAAGAGGAAATTTTTGGGGAAAAAAAAGTTTTACCAATAATAAGCTACACAACTAGTGCAACACTAACACACTTATCCCCGTAATAAACTAATACAATAGAAATAGGTCACTAATGCTGCGGCTCTTATGACGAGTTAACTCGTCATAAGGTCGTGAAGGGGTTAAAGTTCTCCCTGGTATAATAAATGTAAATACCTGGACGTCATCCTTCAGTCATCATTCAACATAGTGCATTAAAGCACTGTGACATCCCCACCTGTCACTGGGGGAGTCTAAACCACACCTGGTCAATGACAATCACAATCAGTTTGTGCTACAATAGAGTTGTGTTAGAAATAAATATAACCATACCACTAATCCACAGGGTTCCGCAATCATGCTTGAACCCTAGATAATATAGCTCAGTCACAGAAGACACAATATGATGTGGGCACATACAGTTAAGCAGTTTAATAAATATTTTTTTCTTTTAAGGAGGAGAGGGCGTGAGCTTGTTCATAAATATGACCATACTTTCATTTCTAAATAAGAACAACATTGTTGTATAATGTCCCACTTATATAATCTCTAAATAACTGGTGGGGAGGGGTCTAGGATACATGCTTGAAACTAGTTCAACATGGCTCTGAACTGTCAGTAACTCCCCATAAAATAACCTCCTCTTACCCTAAAGGTACTCCCAAACCCTAAGTCTCAAACTATCCTAAAACTAATCCCAAACCCTGATCCCCAATACCAACCCAAATACTAAACCCTACAATTAACCCTAAAACTAACCCCTAATCCTAATACCGACACCCTAATAATAACCCTAACTGATCCCTAAATCTAGCCTATGACTGCAAGCATTGTAACACAGATGGAAATTGACCCTGAGCACCCGAGATCAGGAGCTGCATTGCAGGGGTGGTGATACAAGGCCCAGTGCTGGGTAACTGCACTTATCTGGTAGCTTGGGGCTCCAGATTTATGCAGCCATATACTGGGGCCCAATGTAAGCAGCTGCAGCATCCAGATTACATGGCTAGGATAGAATGAACTAAATGACAGTCAAGGTGAGTGAGAGCAGAAAAGTAACTGAGGGAGAACAGAACCGAAATACAGAGTGCATGGGTGCAGGGCTACAGGACAGAAGCAAAACATAAATAAGATAAATCAGAAACCAAACTAAGGAGAAACAATACATGGCACAGGGCCGCAAATAATAATATAGGAATAATGCAGGACACAGACAAAGGGCCATGGTATAGAACTTAAAGAGACTTGCACAGATATAAATAAGACTACACACAGAGGGCAGGGTTAAGGAACACAAGTTAAACATACAAAGAAACAAACATAAATACAGGAACTAGCCTAGCATTAAAGATGATAAAATGGTTGTTGTTTGGTTTACCTATTGGCCAATTAGATGTTAGCTTGCCAACCATGACAAGGTACCCCACATTTAGGTAAGTCCCTGACTAAGACAGAATATTAACAGATTAATGACATGAGCCTACATAATGGCATTACACACAAACAGAATACCTGTAGTAGCTGCAAAGGACAGAACAAAAATACTTAAAAACAAATAAACCAACAAGATAGAGGGAAGCAGAGAAAACCTTGAATGGAACATAATGACAGGCAGAAAGAAAAACATAACAGGATTACAAAGCAGGGCTGGAATGCAAGGCAGGGCTGGGATACAAGGCAGGGCAGGAGTAAGCATAAATAATAAACAATAAAGCAAAGAAAGAAGGATACTGAAGTGACTGGAAACAGCCTGGATGAGCCTGCACAAGGGTGCATGGTTACAAGCATACTGTGTTCTTCATATAACTGATATGGCTGACTGCCCAGGGACCAAGGACAAAGGCACTCCAGCCATGTCTGCAGAGACCCCCCTTGGACACGTCAGATTGCTGTGACGGCCAATCACTGAATTTTACCGTTTTAGTCTCTTCCTGCAGCTTGCCCATGTCCCCAAGCTTTACAGATTTCTTAAAAATAAAAAAATAACTTTTTTAGAATGTCACTTTTTTAATGCTGAAAAGAAGGTTAATAAAAAGAAATGTGCTACTTTTCATTATTGCCTTAAAAAGTTAAAAATAATAAAATTACAAGGTATTCCCAAGCTCAGGAAAAATATTAGAATCTATTTAGCAGGGTAAGTAAGTTAGAAAAAGTATTTTTTATTGTATAATTTTTTTTATAGTAAATTAGATGATATGTTCAAAATAATGGTATCTAAAGAAAGTCTTTCTAATCCTAAAAATAACAAGATATTATTTGTGTAGGTACAGCAAATGAGAAAGATGAAAATATTGGGAGGTATGCTTTAATTGTGTGCTCCTCTTTCCAGGGGTTTACTGTCAACTGAATCCGCACCTGTGGCTGAAGGACTTTCCATCTCATGAAGTACCTGTAATCCAGGAGCTCCTTGGTTAGTGGAGCTTGAATTGTAAGTGCTAGTCTTAGTTCCTTTTACAGTTAACACACAATATAGCTGATCCTGTGCCATCTTCTCTGTTTTAATATGTACATTCCTAGGTATTAACAATGTGCGCATTTGACAATCCCTTTTTTTTTTTTGACCCCTAAAATCATCAAAAACACTACAATAAACTAAAACACACACTGCATATGTTTCTAAACCAAAAGCTGTAATACAGGACTGAATGCCTTTGGCTGAACCAAATGATGATAAATCACTAATCCATCAACTAATCCAGCAATCAAAAATCTTTCAAGTTAAGATCTTGAGTCTAACTGTATACACAACAAAGAAAATGTGAAGTCAATTGGTTTTTGTTTGCTTGAAACTAGATCATTTTCAATTTTGATTGTAGAGACCCATAAAAAGTTTTCATATTTTTGTTTATCATACTTTTTTCACTTTCAAAGCTTGAAGTTCTTTTTAAAGCCTGAATACTTTCAGAAATCAGCCTCCAATCTTTCTGAACTATTCTAACCGCAATTGAAGTTGGTTTTTTCGACATTTCGATGATCTTCTGAGACAACAAGGTGCATACTATCCTGTTACTATAATACCTATTTCTTCTGCAGATTTACCTCACAATTGACCAATTTCCCATGTGTCTGGATAACAGCCATCATGTTGCAAAGTACATCTTGATGCGAAAAAACTTTAGAGCTTCGTCCCGCTTGTCTCGGTGTTGTACCTTCAGAATAATTCTCTTTAAGACACTTGGCAACCTCAGTAATCCATTCCTCAGCATTCTGAATTTGCAAGCTGCGTATTTGTAATCATAATAGATGATCTGAAACACTTGGAACTTATTGACATTTCCCTTGTAAGGGTGAATACATTTTCTTTAGATTTCCAATGTCACAATGCTGCAAATACAGGTCATCTACACTTAGAATAATATATAGCAGTATTTGAATGACTAAACGCGTCTTCATGCTAAGGAAGTTACATTTGTCTTGGTCATGCTGCTAAAGTCCAATATGAAACTGTCAGTAGACATCTAAATTGTCTGACCACATGCCAAAGGCTTTAACTCCTTACAAGACTATCAAAAAAAGGAAAGGGCTACGGAGAGTTGGTTACACGTGTATGCGAGCAGGTGTACGTAGGCATATGCAAATAAGATTAACACTGATTTTATAAATGGGCCCTTTGGAGCAAATGTGCACTGTACAAGATAGCCTTCTTACACAGTCCAGGACAGAGCATAGGTATAAGCAAGGAATTTGTATAGTATCTTTCAGAGGGATTTACTGTTTTGCTTGGCGTTGCCTTGTAAGGGGATCCCTCACCCAAAAAATGGCTCAGTAATACGGAAATGGAAGTAAAAAAAAATATATATATCCTTTATTGAATCACAGTACAAAAAAGTTTTTACTGTGATTCAATAAAATATATATTTTTTTTACTTCCATCTCCATATTACTGAATCATTTTTTTGGGTGAGGGATCCCCTTACAAGGCTTTGCCAAGCAAAACATTAAATCCATCTGAAACATACTATACAAATTCCTTGCTTATACCTATGCTCTTTCCTGGACTATGTTTAAAGGCTATCTTGTACAGTGCACATTTGCTCCAAAGGGCCCATTTATAAAATCAGTGTTAATCTTATTTGCCTATGCCTACCCAGAGTAAATTAAACATACTTCAAATACAGATATTACATTTTGTAATGAATGCGTACATTTTTATAATTGTTTCACCTTAAAATGCAGTACAAGGGTAGGTGATTTTCAGGTCAGAGTGGCCCTTTAATACAAACACCTTGAAGAGGGAAATAAAATACATTACGGTATTAAATAAAATCAAGGTGAATAAAAAGACGTAGAGTACTAGAACAAGAAAACATGATTGGAAATTGAAAGGTTGGAAAATAGATCAGTAATTGTGCAGAAATACTGCTTTGCAAGAATCTATCAAGATTATACTTATAGTGGAAACAGTAAAGCTAACATTACAAAGAAAGTGAATAATGCCTAAAATCTGTATAAGGCTAATATTGGAATTTCATGATGGGCAGGCTTTATAGACCTGTTTATTCATTCTTATCTGTCACCATATGTTCTTTAAATCAGTCAAATGTAATGAGGGATTATTTACAAATCTCTATTCTGGGGCAGACTTCTGAAAATAAAGAGAATCCCCATGGAAAGCAATGGAATCATCCTGCTGTTTAGCCCATTTTTAGAAGTTTCTCCCACAACTGAATTTTATAAATATAACCCCTAGTACATCTTAGCAAGTTAAATAAAATGTGGTGGCAGATTAGAATAAACGAACAGGCCAATACACACTACCAATTTTTTCTATTTCTTTGTCAACTAGCACCTGTCTATTTTTTATACTGTACTCTGGCCTTCTGCACATACATTGATTTTACAATGTAGATATTTTTAGACAAAAAAATATTGCACTGCATGTTACACTGTACATACACCACCAAATATGTTGTCATAATTTGTACTTATATGTTTACTAAGGGTGTTATTCATGAAGGAGAACATTGCAGGAAATTGAGAAGGGAATTTTCAACTTAAGGCAAGATTAACCATTATTAGAGTTTCAATAATACTCAGTAGCTGCCTGGGCACCATGCAAACTGACACCCCAATTTGTTAGGTTGACAAAGATTAGCTATAATTGGCACTGGAGTTGCTATTTTTTGTTTGTTTGTTTAATGAATGCTTATAGTTTGTTTTGTCAGAAGGCCAGGTTGTTTGAAGTCCACCCCGGGGACCTCATAGATTAAAGCTGCCTTTTAAGCTTTCTATAAACACTTCAGTTGGATGTAAACATGCATACAAGTGCCACATATGTGTATATGCAACTGCTGGGTGCTTGGGAATCAGGAAAATACATCCATGCAGAGTTTCAGCCTGCTTTAACTTACAAAACAATTCTGGATAAAGAGAGAGAATATACCAGATTGTATACAGAGATACCCAAAAGCACACCCACCATGGACAACCACATACTTCAATAGGCAAGAGTTAAAAAAATAATAATAGTAACATGTAATAAACATCTGTGGAGTGAAGCTAAAGAAAGAATTATGGATGGGGTCACATATGTATTATTACAACTGTAAGTAAACCTTAATCATCACAAGTTTATTGCCACTGCTACCTCAACCAATAAAAAAGTGGATTTGTAGCTTTAACTTCTATGGGGTGTTGTTGGAATTGTAATTCGTGAGGGCCCAGGTTTAAGATGTTGGATCTTCAAGAGCTTTGTAAGAAGCAGTTGTTTGATTGAAATAAAGGGTTGTTGATGTGTAGAAAAATTACTTGTCCACAACTGGTAGGATAGTTGTTCCATTCTCTTGAACTGCGAAGGATGAGGTTTTCAATATTTCTTGTTTGATTGCAGCATTCTCCTCATTACATTTTGCAACATCACCATTTATTTATATAGACATCGCTGCAGCATTTGGCACAGGGCCTCATGTATATTTACAAATTAGGTTAGACTAACAGAGAGAGCCTGATGCACGAGGGAGAGAGGCCTGCTCGTAAGTTTATAGTCCAGGGGTGTCCAAGTTGGTTTTTCAGTGGGCCACTTCACCATAAATCTATTTGTGTATGGCCGCATTCACATAGTTGCCAACATTGGCCATGTTTCCATGTTCCACACGCTGCAGACAGAGCATGCAAAGTGCAGCCCAGCAGTATGTAGGATGGACATATGCACAGACACAATCCAATTAATTAATCATGGTAGGTCCTTTGCGATCTCCACCCTGATTAGTTAATTGGATTGTGTCTGTGCGTATATCCCTCCTACATGCTGCCGGGCTGCACTTTGCATGGTCTTTCTGCAGCATGTGGAATATGTGGAATATAAAAAAATAAGCAATAAAAAATAATAATACTCAGATTAAATGCACACACATTCACACGTACGTACGTACGTACGTACGTACGTACGTACGTACGTACGTACATACACAGACACACATACACACACTGAGTCACACTTCCACATACACACACACTGAGTCACACGTCCCCACACACATAAAGTCACAATTCTCCACACACATACTTTACTTCTTCTTCTGTGCGAGGGGAGAAAGCCCCGCCCCCTCATGCTCTGATCCTGTTGCAGTACCGGGTGTCAGTGACATCACGGTGCACACTTTGTTGGAGCGGCTGAGAGGTGCAACTACCACTGCCACTTTCAGGCGGGCCGCACCTCTCTGAACGTGTTATAGTCTAAAGGTGTGGGCAGAGATTAGTGTAAAGAAGATGGTTAGTTAGTGGTGGCAGTAGAGGTGCATTATGGGTACTGTGGCAGGTAGCTGGATCAGACCAGAGATTACTCAATCCCTTGGCATCATGCCTTTGACTCCATTAACTATGTGATAAGCTTGACACAGGCAGCAAACAATCACTGTGATTCATTATCACTGCAATCATTTGCCCCAGAAGTGCTCTAAGCAGGCTCCCAGAAGTCTGCCTCGTTTTGAGGCTGAGTCTTCTTCCTGGAGTAATATATATATATATATATATAGATGTTCTCATGGACTATTCTATTGCAGACATATATATAAGTGCTTTTGGCACAATGAGTTAATGGGTGATATGGCTTTCTTTGAAGATGTGTGCTTTGTGGAATTTCTGTAGCATAGACAAGTGTAAAATTATGCATTTTGGGTACAATGATAAAAATGCAACATATAGTTTAAATGGGGTTTCCTTGAACAGGTTTTGGGAGTAGTTGTAATGTCAGCTGGCAGCTGCAAAGACCAATAAGGTATTGGGGTGAATTAAAATATGTCTCATGAAAGGAAGATATTATTCTTCCTCTTTTTAGGTCCATGGTAAGACCCCCACCTTGAATATGTGGTTCAATTCTCTCTCAAAATTACTATTAACAAATAAGTCCTTCAAATTGGGAGCCCTACTTGCTGTCATGTGTGGGTTTGAGCCAATAAATGGGACAATTACCAGGTCCAGTTGTAAAATCTGCCAATGTTTTTGTGAAATAGCTCTAATGTGTCCCCACTGTCAGTTATAGCCTGTGATGCTCCTGACAACTTGGCTGTTTGTACTCTCTGGTTTTACCCTAAATAATAACTCTTTCTTTCTCTCACCTTATGAAAGCCTCTGATGCACTGAGTAGTGAGTTAGTAGACGTTGATTTGCGATATATATCTGTTTCCAATCTATCACCCACTCTGACAATCATCAAGTTAAGGAAGGACACCTCACGTTCACTATATTCAAATGTAAATCCCAAGTTTACATTATTTTGATTAATAGTCTGCACACTGGGAACTGTAGATAAAAGAGACATCCACCTCGACTTAGGCCTAAAATTTGAGAAGCCCAACACTTCTGAGTTGTGGCTAGTTCCACCCACATAAATAAATAGGATGCAGAGTGCCAATGTCCATCACTCCAGTTAATAATCAAACAAAAGTGCATAGAAAAACATAGAAAATGCACAAACAAAATATCTAAGCAGAACTGTTATTTAAAAAAGTCTAATACATTTATTCCACATATATAATTGTGTTGTGGATTCTTCAATCCCCCATATTTTAGTGCCCCTTCTAGTGCTTTATGCGAGACAGACCTGTTAATTATTTATTAAATCCTCAAGATTGTAAGCTTATGAGCAAGGCAATGCTCTATGCTCTGTATGTAGTGCTATGTAAATTGTTTACTTTGTATATACTTTAAATATTATGGAGATTTTGTTGATACAACATATACAGAACACATTTCTATTCTTGAGAAAATGAGTGCTGCTTTTCTGACTCGGATTTGGGTTAGTTAGTGACCACCTAAGTGATCTCAAATCGGCATGAAAATCAGAGTTTGGAGTCTGCTGGAATGATAGCCTTGGTCTTAATATTGCAGATTACTCCAATTCGGTTGTATGCCCAAATCTGTCCAAGTTCGTGCCAGATTAGGACATACTGAATAGGCCCTTTAGACTAACAATAACAATAATTTGTAATCCTTTCATTATTAAATAAGTATCAAACTTGTTGCATTTCAACATGTCATTCTCTAAATCTGCAAGTGTAAAAGGCCAAAAACTAAACAGTTAGAAAATAATTGGATTGCTTTACATTAAGCTGGAATGTTTCTTTTTTTTTTTTTGTTGAATATTGCCATATATTGATATATATTCCTCTATTTACCAGGCTCTTTCCACTTTATCTTCTACCACCTGCTGTTCTCAGCCTCTAACCCACTATCTTTTGACATCATCTCTTAGACGGGCTGCAGAGTTTGATACATGACAGGGATGGGTTCCTCCTTCTTATCACTCAGCAGGAAGGTGAATGTGCCTGGAGACATTGTGGATTCTAAGGACATATATTCTATACAAATGACCTTTAGATTTTGTTCCATATTCCAAGGTTTCTTACATATCCTGGGGCATATCTCGTCAATATTTGCAAGTGACTTCATTCCAGCACTATATTTCTGGCTTGGTGTGATACTTATTTCTGAACTTCTAGACCTTGATGTAAGGATCTCTCCAACATATGGTACTGATTCACTGATAATAGCAGGGAAGATGCAAGTGCAAAAAAGTAGCTGCCTGAGGAGATTGAGGAGGTCACGAGACCTTAATAAAATGAGCATGTGCTGCGTGATGACCATCTTTTAAGAGAAATGCATTTTGTTTGTGAACTAATACAATGGACAACCTGATGCCCCAGGTAAAAAAAATATATATTTAGTAAAGTTTCATATTCATTTCATTTTTTGACTTAAATTTGTGGTCTCATCTCAATAGAAATGAGATCAAAATGTTTTATTTTCTGATAATGTGGCAGATTTTGTGTCTGGTATTAAATGATTGTGAAAAATGGCAAGTTTGTTGTATCCTGTGTGCAATTGCCTGGGGCCTCCACCAGCAAATGACATCAGTAAAATCAGGTTTACATCAACCTAAAGGGAAAAGGTAAGAGATGGACAGGAAGGTAAAAATATATTAAAGAAAGACATGTAGTGGGCTGAGAGGCACAAATGTTCTCTAACTTCCCCTCAAACTACTTTAATCAAACAATGAGTATTACACACACACCATTCGTATTTGCTCCTTCTCTGCCTTTTTTGGGCATATTCTACCTGTGTGTTATTTATTTATGCCCATGGGTGTCTACAGTATTTTTTAAGTGGGCAATAAATCCTTACTTCTTACTTATTGCTCGTGGGAAGCAAGCATTACCCATTAATAGGAAAAATTATATTACCTGGGTATTAGCTGCTAACAGACCTGCATGTACCCGCACAATAGCTGGGGATGTAAAGATTAACCAGAGTTACCCTAGTCTACAATTCCTATGGTGTTCAGCCAGTAATGACTGGGAGCTGCAGTCAACAACAACACAGTTAGTATGTAGTATAGTGTAGGCCACCACAACCCAAGCCTATAACTACAATCCCCATAAAGTTCAGCTATCAATATTGCTGGTTGAATATTTTTGTCAATGCAACAACAAACGTTTGAGCTTTATTCAGGGAATTTTAAAACTTAAGGCCAGAGTAGTGAAATTTGAAAAAAAAGTTTTCTAATCTTAAGTTTGAAATTCCCATATCAATTCTCTGCAATTCTCTCTTTCATGAATACAGCCTCTATGCATGTGAAGCAGCAGCATCTAGAATGAAAGGGATGGAGATCAGGAAGAGAGCAGACCAAACCACCCTGACAGCAAAAGGGGTGTTTTTCTGCTCTTGATGTCTTTTTAACCTACCCTAAACAGCCTGGTGCCACTCTCACCCTTGTTGCTGCATCAGTGACCCATCTTCTGCCTCCCCCATTAGATCGAGTGATCTAAATGCCCTGCATTTAGATCACTTGACAGCTATTATTAACATCAATGTTCAAGGGTTCCTGGAACTTAAATGTGACCCAGGATCCAGTGCTATACTATTGTAGAGTCATGTGATAGTATGCGCATCATGTGACAGGAAAAAGTACAGTTGCTGTAGTGATAACAATAATAATGTAATATATGTAGAAACATATTATCTTTTTTTCAAGTGTTCTTAACCACTATTCTATTTTGGAAAATATGTCTAGAAAGTGGAAATCATTAAAACATTGTAAAACTGCTACATTAAAACTGCAATGTGAATAATATTAATAAATATGTGATATGTAATCAAAGTGCAAATACACTAAATTAAAATGTGTTTAATGTTCTTGAAAACTATTTTAATATAAATGTGTTTTAAGACGTGCTATGGGAATAAATTATTAATTTTCACTCATATTTATACACATTAGAACCTTTGTTTTAAGCTAATAAAATATTTATGAATGGAATCCAAAAATGAGGGGTTATAAGAACCAGTCATGCATTATTTATTTCACTTTTCATATTTATACATAAATGTTAACATTAATATATTTCTGAATTTATCATATTGCAAGTGGGATACTTCATAAAAATCATATTCCTGAAGTACATTGCTATAGTTATCAGTAACCCATGAGATGGCTGGATTGATTGAATATATAGCCCACAGCAGGAGGATTATAGAACAAGGGCCTATACATGTTTCCCCATCGAAAACAGAATGCTAAAATAAGGGGAGGGGGGTGCCTTCTTTTGGATCGGCAGCGGTAAAAAATGATTAGGAAAAGGGTTTCACTTAATTGATGCAAGTCTTTTTTCAACCTAAACTACTGTGCAACTAACTATAATATAATCCATTCAACATCCAATGAGTTTAAAAACATTTTACACTACATGTCATTATCCAAATCTACATTAGAATCACAAGTGGAAAAAAAAGGTTAGTGTCCGTTTAACATAGATAGCAATGTTACCCAACAGCTATCAACCTTATGATGTATGCTCCCAAAATGTGGTGGATAAAAGCGCCATATTAAAGGGATAATTGGGTGAGATGTAAAAGGTCTGCACCCTTGTACTTGCAGATATAGGTTGTATGTCCATTAGATATTTGACAATGCTATATATTTCTCCCACCCTAATGAAGTTACCATGCCAATATATTCCCACTTTGATGAAAGTACAGCACTTAATGCTTCATGGATATTGGATACATCTATTTGTAAGGTTGTGTTTGAGCTGGTAACGTGTTCTTTCTTGTTTATTAAATGGGGTTGGCTGTTTACCTTGGTTGCTTTTAGCGCCAGCATAGTTTGCATATTTTGCATATATGATACATGATACTCCACACTAAGTGTATTTCTAACTTTCCTGTTTACTATGTCCCTGAACCCTCACTGTTCTCATCCTCTGTGACCATTCTTCCATTCTCAGGTCTTCATCTGAAATTTTTGCATTCCTTTTCATCCTGTGTCTGTACTGATCACCATTCTTTCTTTCTGTGTCTCTTGCTCTACAAACTATTACATTTCTTGTGTCCTACCGAAAAGTTGAGATTAGGCTTATCCCACACCACCAATACCCACCTCCACAAATACCCCCCAATAAAGACAGAGACTTGTTGTTGGGTAAATGTGGTCACTGTTTAATCAAAATTACAAGATTGGCATTGTCATCACAGTACCATCGAGACCCCCCCTTTACTTACACATATGACAATGACCCCCAAAAGATCCAAAAGTGCAAACTGAATATACCACAAATCTTGTAGAATACATAACCTGTAAAACATAACACAAAACACAATCCTTTTCCAGGTGTGGGCATACCAAGATGCCTACTACCACCATGGTTCTATGGCCACCGACGAGATAGAAACCTACATTTCCAATTTCCACCAACCATATTAACTTCCAAACTTCCAAACCATTGTCATTATTCCCCCAATCAGCTGCCCTGCCAGCCCCGCCAAACTGTGACAAATAAATTAAAACCACCACCACCACTTAAAAAAAGAGGAGGGAGGGTGGGAAGATCAAGGTAAGTTGCTCACCAAATTAAAAGGGCATATGAGCTAAAATGTTGTATAGCCATAAGCCCCGCCCCTTAATTAAAATCCACCAATCACCGTCCACATATCCTAATAACTCTCTGTTGTCAAGGCCCCAATCACTGTTCATGTATCCTGATGACTCTCTGTTGTAAAGGGCCCTTTCTGCTCACTACGCTTGGGCTACCTGACAGTTGCGTATTTATGTTTTGAGGTGTCCTGATCTGACTAAACGCATTCTTATTTGTTGATCCCCATCCTCTACAGGTTGCACCCCTTCCTAGCAATTCCACTACACCAGATACCCCCCACTTCCCTTTCCAATGCATCATATGTCCCTACATATCCTTTTGCACTAAACCAATTTGATCCCTTGTGATCGAGTGGGGGCAGCTAGGATGTTTTTGCAATGAGGGAAACTGTACTACCAACAATGGTAGTGCTGGTTCTGTTGTGGCACCTCTTCAGTCTGCTGCTGAACCTCTCAAGTCTGCTACCCTTGGCCAAGTCAGCCTTGAAATTGCCCAGTTTCGGACGCACACCATTCTGTGCGTCTCTTGGCATTCTTTGTAGCTCTGACCTTCAACATACATTATGCCTTTGATATGCACCACTAAGAGTATTTCTACCCTCCCTGTGCTCTTCATTTTTCTCATCCTCTTTGACCCTTTCTGTTTTCTTGCTGTCCCTGTGTTTACCATGCACTCTGTTCCTTCCATTAATCTTTGTGTATTGCTCTGGTTTTATCTTATTTCTTTCTTTCTCTCCCTTTTATGTGTTCCATCCTTTACATTAGCATTTTGCTCTCCATTTGTCTATTTTGTATTTTTTTTTTTTAATTCTAAATCTCTTCATTTAATCACTTTTCGTCTGTCCAGCATCCTAGCTATTTCAAATGAAGGGTTTGATTAGAGGCTGTGTCTATAAATATTATTCAGCCCATCCCTTGATATTTCCACCCTCTTAAGTATGAAGAGCTGCTGCTGTTGCAAGAATGAACTCAACCTTGGTATAAAGGTTAGATTAGATTTGTAGTAAAGGGCAGAGTATGGTAATCAGTGCGACACACAAACACTTATCTCTGCTTTGATGTTGATTTTTGTTACTCGCATCTATTGATGGGAAAAAATAGCCTGTAACATAAATGCATATTATCTGCAGCATTGGGTGTCAGGAATAGGAACGAGATGACTGGGAGGGTGGAGTAAGGTGTATGCAGAGGTTGCTGGGCTAGGCATTGTATGCATAGGTTGTTATAGGAAATATCTTTTTAAAGTGGTGTGCATTTGAAAAAACGGCTTCTGGTACAACAAAACAATGCTTTATGCCCCAGGTACAGTAGAGGCTCTAAGAAGATGTATATTTGAACTTCTAAGACCCTAGGGCAATACAGATATAATGGCCCCTACACCCTTAAAATGTATTGTTGAATCATAAAATAACAGACTATTTATATATTAAACAGTTTTATGATTGGAGATTTGTTTTTAAATACTTATGTATCAAATTTAATCAAATAGGTATACAACAAATACACGTGTTTTGGATTGAGCATCCATTTATTGACTTTCATATATAAATGTACTAAAGTTTTTAATATAAAACATATTACAAAACAACATATTCCACACAGAGATTCCCAGCAGCGGGGGGAGTAAGGGCACAGCCCCTCTTGATCAATTTATCGCAAAAGTTTCCCCAAATATCAGATAATAGCCTCACACTACAAGGTCATTATCCAGAACAGTTTCTAAACTATTAAGCCAAGTATCGAGGAAAGACCTGTAACTATAAAATAAGTGTAAGGCCAGCATGACAGGGGTGGACATTACATCCCCATTCCCTTATCAGTTGACCTTATGTCAATCAGGCCAGGGGTTGGGCATGATGAACATGGGGGCTGGGCAATGTTATATAAGCAGTGTGCACTCATTCCAACTTCCTCTTTTAAATAAAATTCTTTTGTTCCCTCCGTTCCTTCCCTTTAGGTAGCAATTTGAAAATGTTACGTGTGACTGGCGGGGGGGGGTCTTCCCAAGGTCGGACGTCAGTGCTGGGGGTTGGTCGTCTGGGGTATGACCAACCTGGGTAGCAGTAGCTATGTGGCTAGGCCCCATCCTAGTGACCTAGGAGTTATACGGAGGCATGCTACCGCTTTTGTTACAGGTATTCATTTGGTGACACCTGGTTATTTATTTATTTTGTACTCATTATAGTACTGATTTTTTATGACATTAATTTTAGGATGTTTTAAAGTTTCATAAGTACAGCTATATATTATTAGCAATTTAATCATTTTGTTTTTTTAACTATCATCTTACCACACCGCCAACAGATAGATGACATAGAAGGAAACTTTTTTGCTTGGCCAAAATATTATCTGTTAATCTATTAGAGAGTTTAAACTGGGTTTCCACATGATTTAAATAATGGATAACTTTGAATGCTTAATAGAAGGCCTTGCACCAATCTTTCACATCCAATTTTTCCGACATGGTAATAACTGGATATATATTATTCTTTCTCTACAAATCTAAATAAGTCTAACCCGTTCTTCAAAATGTTGTTCACGTTCTCTAAACTAAATGTTGAATTAAGTTTATTCAATAACTTTGGCTTATTGTTTATCAACTATAGACATAAAAAGCTCTTCATTCTTAAAAATCGAAATATCTCAGTATTTGGTCATTGGAATTCTCACACAATCTTTGGGAAGGGGGCGAGAGCTGAACCTACTATTATTTTATTAACAAATACATACTAAATTAATTAATAAATACCCCTTTGTTTCTATCTATTCAAATGTGCACAGTCCCTCAGCATGTGCTCCAATATCAGATTAATATTTTCGATTTTATTTTGGGTCTCTGAATTATGGTGATTCCAAAGTAAATATGTAAATCACTCACTGTTGGCAAATCTGAAGGCCTATTGAGCTTTTACTTTTAGATCAGTATGTACCATATTATAATTATTATTGGAACTATTATGGACACCCACTCCACAGACAGCAGTTCTGTCTGTATTACTGCTATATTCTTAGACATTGACCTTTAACACCTTTAATGAAGAACCATTTGTTTTTCTTTCTTTTAATTTTACTCATGTACCCGTCCTCAGCTCCTAATGGACAGAATTAAATCCTCATTTTTAATGTGTGTTTCATTAGGGCTAGCAGTGTAATTACCATGCAGTGTCTAATCCTGTGTACAAGCCATTAACAACAAAGAAAAAAAAAAAGAACTAGTTGCATAAATACAGCTGTTTGGAACATAAATCCTATTACACTAAGGATTCAGGATGTAAACCAATCAAAGGTGCTTGACAGGTCTCAGCTATGACAGCTACCGCTCTGGAAAAATCAAGATAAGGAGACAGTATATAACATATGTCAATCAAGGGATGAGTTTATATGTCTGTGTGTGTCCATGTATTTGTCTAGTTCTTTCAGGGATCACATAGTGACTGACAGGTTAAATGATTAATCTGTCTTTATTAACCCCCTCGAGGTTCTTATAAAATGCACATTATTTGCAGTGTAAATACCCTAATTGCAATCCTATTAATGTGCTAAAAACCCCTGAGTTGGGGACAGATTGCCTCGTGGTCCCTTTCCAATTAATCTGTAGCTGTGTCAGGCTGGCTTCTGCATACAGATACAACTCTTCTATATGCTCAGGTAATTAACAGCTTGCTGTATACCTGCTGCCAGAAGCTCTGTGCTCCATCTTCAGAATACAGTCATGTGACATTAACCTCATCACTCTGGTATTGAAACAAGAGTCACAAGACATATTCGAATACCTGTGATAAATGGATCACTATCCCTTTTAGGTGAATCAGACAAGATTTAAGCTATCTTTTTCTGTTGCAGGTAAAGGGATATGGGCTTTGAACATTGTTTTTTTTTTTTTTTGGAATGACGTATATAAACTGAAGCTGTGCTTTTTTTTTTTTTCTTAAAGTTTGCACAATCCTATTGTACAAATTTCATAATACAAGCCAACGGGGGTCAGATCAGACATACTGTTGCAATCTTAGCAGCATTAACTAATACATTCACTATTGACATAAACTGCACTATCAGATCACATGTGATTGACCATTTGGCCTGGCAGTGAAGTATTTTGTTTTTTTTTTGCCTTGTACTGCATTTCATAGTATTCTATTTCTTTATATTTTAGGATTCACAATAGAAGAGGAGTTTGCTCCTCGTGTCTTGATAGCTCAAAGTAGGAATATGACAGAAAAAAAACTTTACATTCACCACTGAGCTAGCTAACATAGAAACATATGATGTGTCAGCAGATAGGAAACCATTCAGCCCATCTAGTCTTATTTTATATTCAGCATAGATTTATTCCCATCCTATGCATGCTTAACCCCTTTGTGACGTTGGGACGTTCTATGCCGTCCTGACTTTAAGTGCCTTAAAGTCGTTAGGACGGCATAATACGTCCTGTACTAAACAGCTCATCGCAGCTCCCTGCGCTGAGCTGTTTTCGGATCCCGCTGCAGGCACTTGCAGCGGGATCCCACCTGTCAGATGAGGCCACTTTGAGTGGCCTCAGTCTGACAGTGGAAATGTAGCCGGTGCTCAAAGCGAGCAACGGCTACATTTTGCTAAATCGCGCTGTGACCGAACTTCCGGGTTCGAGCACGCCTCCGTGACGTCACACGTGATGTCCGGAGGTCTCGCGATTTTTTGGCAGGGACCCACAGGGTCTATTAAGACCCTGATCGGGTCTCTGCCAGAATGTTCCTGGCTACCAATCACCTCGTGACGTTTGGTGCTTGCGTCATTTGGGATGCAAGCACCATGCGTCACGAAGGGGTTAAACTCACTCAGTGCGTTTCCCTCTACCACTTCCACTGAAAGGTTATTTCATACATCCACTACCCTCTCAGTAAAGTAATACTTCCTAATATTACGTTTAAACTTTTGCCCCTCTAATTTAAAATTATGTCCACTTGTTGTGGTTGACATCCACACATATCAAGAGGAGTGGATTTAATTATCTGAGTGATACACAATCAGGGCTATCCCATCCAATAAGCAGTGTGAGCATTTGTTCAAATATAGTTCCTCTGCACTAGAAGTAGACAAAAAGGCTGAAGATGTAAAAGCATGGAAAGATACTTCAGGAGATCTAAGGGGCACACATATGTCTTAACGGTGGCCCTTTGGTTCTATTACAGGCCAGGCATGGTAATAAGTAGCATGATGAGAGCAAATGCCCTGGATTCTATTTAGAGAGGGAAATGTTGGGTAAAGGTTTATGAGGCAATCTGGAGCTCTGATTCCAACGGGTATAATGATGGAACCGAGGTAATAAATCACAACATTGATAAAGACCAGATGTTCAGACCTCTGGTGCAGGTAAGTATTCAAATAACAAAAAGGATCGGCACTCCGGTACAGTAAGCAATACATTTTTTAATCAATGAATAGGGAAACAAATAAGTGCAACATGAGGTACAGCATACTTCACGCGTTTCTCCTCTTTGATCATAAGTGTTTTTCAAGGAAAAGACAGCGGGAAATCAATGGCAATGTACATTTTGAGGCAGGAGGATGTAATGCTATTAAAGTAATACAGCAGGCTGGCAGTACATATAGGCCTCAAAAAGGTTAAGCCATATGAAAAGGCACAGAAGCAGAAGACATAGCGAAGGTATGGTTGCCTATATTCAGTCTATTTAACAAGTAGTTCATTACTCTCAGCCACATATCAGATGGAAGATAAGCAGAAACACGAAACAAAGGTGCAAAATAAAATGTACCATCAGATGTCATTACCTAGCTGATAAATAATAACAACTGATGGCATTCAGACTTTGGAATTTGGTATTAAGACAATAATAGGATATTTTGCAAAATTGAATAATATAACATTGCACAATCTATTGTAATACCAGCAATGCTTTAAGACTGTTGGACAAACAAGAGCAAAAAATCTGATTTCCACTGAGTGACCCATACATGAACACATTACATGCATGTGGCTTTTGATCCGAGCTGAATAAAAGAATACCCATAGTGGTACAAGGCTACACTGCTGGAAATTGTCATTGAATCAGAAAGCGGAAGACTAGAAGCCCATCAGCAAGTAGAAATCGAGATGACAAACTCTGACATGTTTAGTCTTCTCGACACGTGTGTGTGCCCAGCACTTGGGACCACTTGGACAATCGTATTATTCAGTACTATTATTATGATTATTATGTTTCATAAATATATTTATGCAAGCTGGTGAACAAGATCAACTCAGCCCCTCATCATTCTGAGGTCAGTGAATGAACACCAATGAACTGGTTAATAAATGTATATTATTCAGCTTTTGGTTCAGTTCATTTTTCAAATCAGTCCCTAAAACTGCTTTGAGTCCCACAGGAGTAAAGAGCACTCAATACAAACTAATTATTATTATGATTATTATTATTATCTTACCAGTATGTGCCAGGTTGTTGTGCCTTATACTAGGATATTACCTACTATACAGTTTAGAGACGTCAGTGTACATCCATGGAAGATACAGAGCAGAAATTACAATGTGTAGTAAGGATGCAGTTTACAAATTGGTTATTTTTCTGACTAGAAAAATGATATATTAAAAACAGCCGTCAAAATATAATTATTATGTACAACTAAACTCGTTTTGGTTTTTAAGGTCATATGTTGTTATCGTTAATAATTCTGATGACACTTGGTTCTTTACACAAACATAATATTAGAAGTGCTTAAAACTTAGTAGCTCTGACTTGATGAATCATTAAATTCCTTTTTTGTTGGAGCAATTATTTTCCATGTAAATGTGTTGTTTGAATTTACAAATGCATATTCTAAATAAATAATGTTTGCATACCTATTTTATTGACAAAATAGAACATATAATAAGAATACATGTCTGGTATAGGATAACTTGTGGAATGAATTCTGCTGTTAGCATGTAAATATGGAATAAATTCATCAATGCTCTATTGACTATCCACTGATATTCAACTACTGATATTCAATTACTTTCCCAGAATCCTTCAGGAGTTAGCTTTATTCTGGGCAGAGCAGTGTAGAGAAACGTTTATATAGTCTGTGATGGCTTTGGTTTGGGGCTAGGCTCTCCACCACTATTTTTTGTATTTGTCTGTCTGCTGTCTAGCAATCAAGACTCCCATTAGTACTATCTTAAGGGCTTACTTAGCAGATACATTTGGAGAGGAGTTGAAATTAAAGACAATTAATAAGAAGCCTTTTCAGCAACAGGATGATTTCTTTGTACAACAGTAGAAAAGGGAAACATAAAAAAATATTACACTCAATTACAAAACACTAATGCATTAAGTATACATATATTTTATATATATATATATATATATTTTTTTTTTTTATTTTTTTTTTTTGATAATTCACAAAACGTTCATAAAAAGGAAAATGATATTCCACAATCCTTGGCATAGCCAGACCAATGATGAGTCAACATCCAGACCACCTTTGGTGTGCTTTTATGTTTTATGTAGCATCCAGTGCTGGATGACTGAGACTGTGGATTAATAGACATGCAATGCTCCAAGCTTAACTGCTTAATGACATCAGTGTTTTTGTCCATAAAAAGCAACTAAGAGGTATTGTGGCCCTGGACCTGATAACAGAGGGATCAGAAGACACTTACTCAGGAGTAGATACCTGGTCAGTGTCTTTACAGAGCCTGTGGGTCTCTGCCTGAAAATGTAACTCTCTCGTGACATCACTAGGAACCCAGAAGTTTAGGCACGCAGCAATTTCGCAAACTCAGCACGGTTTACATTTAACGTGTCAGAGTGAGGTCACCCTAAGTGGATCCCTGCAGTGTGGTCTGTAGCATAACATGGTGCAAGGGCCTTGCCATGCTACTGTTAAGAGTACGAGGTACATTGTTCACATGTTTTTTGGGTCCTTGTATATCAGGACGGCAGAGCAAATCCATCAGTGTGATCAGGTTAAAGGACAACTGTCAGCCAAAAATTAAGTAGACATTTTAAATAGAAATGCTTTAATGAAAAAATATGGAGAAAGTACCTTCTTGAGCCAACCTTGCTCCGTATAGTTCTATCAGGCGCAAATCAAAGTAGTCCAGAACATAACCTGGTATGATAACAGGATTCAGCTTAAAGAGAAACAGGAACAAGGTCTTCTCCTAAGTGTCCTACTTTTGTCCTTCGATTAGGAGTCTCATTCCCGCTGTCCAGCAGAGTTCTACCTCTGTCCCACTTATCAGAACAGAGATAGAGCTCAAAGTGATTCGGGTCTGTAATTCATGCTTCGGTGAGAAACTAAAACTGAGGGTTAAAATATCCTGCTGAGCAGCTGAAAACTGCTAGATGCACATGAGTAGGGTAGCATGATCCCAGGTGAAGCCTTGCTTTGGCGACAGGAGGGTAACTGTCCAGACTACCTGTTTTGATTCTAGAACTTCTGCAGAGCAGATATTAGCCACCGGCGAGTCAATAAGATACTTTATTTGTATTTCTTAATTAAAGCATTTTCTATTCAAACTATTAACACCTTCAATTAAACAAACCTTTTTGTCTGACAGTTGTCCTTTACATGTACGCAATAAGTAGCTATATGGCTGATATTTGTGTCCCACTATTTGATTATAGAGTGACAGGGAATAGTAAATATATGGAATCCTACATTTTTCGCTCAGAGGTCAAAAGACCCATTTATTTCTATTTTAGCATGCAAGATCAGGTGTAGGTTCGACTGATAAATCTTCCCTTTCTACTGGGAAATGGAAAGAGAGGTAAAGAAATATAACAACCATAAATAAAAAGTCAATATTTAAGCACCTGGTGAACCCTAAATGACCTTTTTCCAATATTTATGTGTGGTCTTGAAGGATACTTAAATCAGAACATGTACCAGAGGCCGTGGTGGCAAAATGTTATTTAAAAACATATATCTAGCTGACACTTGGCAAGCATTGTACCCACATAGCAAAGAGTAACCTTCTCAGATTTAATTCAGTTACACTAAGTGTTTGACTGTATTTAGCTAGGTCATAAATTGAGGGGAAACCCTCACCGCAGTTTCCATTTGGACCTGTTCATCATCTAATATCATGTGAATGTTTATGAAGTGAAGGTGAACCCATTTCCCAATTTAGCACGGCGATCTGAAAAAGACTTCTCTGTCATGCCACTTCGAGTTCTAATAAAAGGGTATGCTTGATGAAAATGGAATATCTGTATTCTAAATGTATTAAGTTTACTTACAAATACCATGTCAGCAATTTCTCCTACACCTTCAAATCACACACATACATATACTTCCAAGAAGACTGTACACAGCACACATAAACCATTGTATTTATCTTGATTCATGATAAAGCAGGTCTGATTGGTGTTCTGCAAACCTGAACACACCTCCAATGCTATTGACTGTATGCAGTGAGTGATGGGGCCTTCAGATTGACTGGGCAGACTGGATGGAACTAATGGCTCTTATCTGCTGACACATTCTATGTTATCACAAAATTTAGATGATGTGATATTTTATCACATTATAGGACTCGGTCTACCATGGCTACATTATGTTAAGTCTACCCTTATGCCGAGGTTCACCAATATATATTTTACTTCAATAAACAGCCAAACCAGCACATAAAACTCTATGACTGTTTGGAGACCCAAATTGAAAATTCCCAAGCCTTTAAGGTTTAAATAAACCCTCTCCTGTCTCATAACACCATTATTTCCCCTTCTAGTGCCTTGTGTCTGATGACATACCCACCTATCGTTATTCCAAGTGCTCAGGGATCTTGCGCCAGATTGCTTTTGGGACAATCTCTGACCAAATTATGGTGAGATTGTTAAATAGAGCACCGCATTTTGCGATGACCTGCGTAATCATTTGAATCAGATTGATGGATCTCATGTGGGCAATACCATGCCCAACCATGTAAATAACCAATATAATGGAGTGTGGGACTACTCTTTTAAGGTAGCAACAGACAGGGTATATTTGGGTCCACTGCAGACCCATAATATTTCTCCATCAAACTCTAGTGCTCTCAGAGAAAAGTGGGGCCGAAACGGTCAGACGTTGGAGTTCAAAATTAGCACTAAGTTCGACCTCCAATCCCAGACTTTAGTGAATAGACCCAAATGTATATTTTATAAAAAAAATAAAAAAAACTTTTCACCAAATTAGAAACCTGAACTCAATTTATTCCTTATATATTAGAATATGCAGTGCTTGAGAGTGCTGGCATAGGTGTAATATCATATTATCATTATTGAATATGCAATTACCCCCACATAATATAGCGGATTTTTATCTAGTCTTAAATAATCTAAACCCTGTACTCTATATGTTATTACTGCTCCATATTGCACAAAGCAGACTTTTTATAATTGCTTCCTTACTTTGATTCAGACAATTTATTAATTTATTAACTGTGATTTAGAGAATGTTGTTTACATCCTACAGTGTGAATGGGAGGGCACATTACATAGGCAGAAAAAGCAGGAAATGTAAAATTAGAGCCCTAGAACACATTGGAGGAATTAGAAATACGAGTAAAAAACATAGTGTTCTGGTTCATTGCAATCAATGTAGGTTCTTCTCCCTAGATACTTATGTAGCCATAGGGATAGAGAAAATAGACCCACACTGGAGGGGGTAATCATGCCCAAATGTTATCAAAATAAGAGATGGAATGGATTGTTAAATTTAAAACATTTAGAGAAAATGGCCTCAATACATATTTAGATATACTGGCTTTTCTATAGAAGTTAATAATAGGATCATCTGTTTCTTTACTATTGTATTTTTATTAGTCTTTATAAAAAAAAATTCCTACATTTGTTTCCCCTTTTTGATCTGGTGACTGTGTTCTTTTGTTCGTTCACACTCATTGAAGAGAACAAGTTTTGACATCAATTTCTATGATTTACAGTTATACCTTGAATATGAGAATACGAAAAATGTGAAAAGTAATCAATCTATACATATTGGCCGTGGAAGCACTATAGGCCATTCCTGTATCTCATACATGTGAATATATGTTTTTTTTAAATGGTCTTTCATTGTTTTAAAATTATATAACAATATTGTTATGTGACCCTCCTCGAATATGTAAAATCTTTCCTTTTATTGTTATGAAACCCAACTAGAAGATGATCACAAATACTCATAACTTTATACAATTTTCAAGTTCAAGTCAAATATGTATTGATTTTATTTATTTTAAATGTGCATTTTTTAGGCTTGCATTTAAAGGTGGTAATTACGGGTCACTATTTTTTTCACTATACAAATTTTTACATTTTTATTTTCATTTAGATTTTTATTTATTTTTATTTCATTTTTCATTATCATCTCCATTTTTATTATATCCATTTCTATTTTTCTGTACTTTCATTTTTATTTTATTTTTGACTTTTTATTAGCATTTTTATTTTTTTAATAAACACAATTTTTTTTAAACTTTTGTCCCCTTTACATTAATAGTAGCGGTATGTATTTAAGGGATCCATATATTAACATTAGTTCCCCAGTGATCCGTTTATAGCCCCCATCTCATGTTTATTTTTTGTTTAATAACATTTGTTGAATTGTTTTTATTGGGAGATCGCATGTTCTGGGCCTCCTATCCACTAAGTCTCATTGGTGGAGGCAGTGTTGATGATCACTTTGTTGTCACGGGTGGTGGACCAGATTTGGGAAGGGTGTTAGGCAAGTGGGCGGGATCATTTCTCTGGCCCGGATAATGTGGTCATGTCTCCCTGGTAGCGCGAGACAGAGGGTTTTCATCAGTTAGAGCCCTGATTACGTAATTAAGCTGCACCTGTGAAAATTTCAATATATATTTAAGGCATCCCTTTGACAGCCACATTATTTATCTGGAGAAAGTCATCATTGGAGCGGGGAAACTCGCTGAGATTAGTTATTAGGTGGAGTGCAGAAATCTGGATCAATCCCTACCAAGACTGCTTTGTAAACACACAAATTGCAATTGATGTGCTTTACCTTTGTAAGTGCATATGTTAAGCACTGGCAGTTTTTAACTGTGATATACTGCGCAATCAGTCTTTTATGTGTTTATTCAGATGTTGAATTAAATCAGAAAATTTTATAATGATGAATCCTATGTCTGTGAGTGTGATATTTATCATGAAAATTTTAGTTGATCGCTCCTACAATATTACACTTTTCTTGAATATATGTAACACTCACTTATATCACAAAGAACACTTGCCTAGTCTTAAGAATATAATCCCTGCACTATGTATAGTTTAATGCCTTTTCCCATGCTCAGTTAAATAGCCCTGTTTAATTCCAGGGCTGTTCTTTACGGAGAACAGATCACTTTGTGCATTGTGTATAACGTTTGGTCGTTTCACAAGGCGTGCCATGTTGTTTATGTTTGTTTTAGTGACTTCTTGTATTTGTTTTGTATATTTGATGTTAGACCAAGCTTCTGAGTTGAGCAGCACTGCTCATTACGGGTGCTCCATAATAATGTCCAGAGAAATTGAATATAAGTAAAATGGGTTATCAGCGCCTCCAACAGCACAGAACTGTCTTCTTCTGCTACCTTCATACCGTATGTCAGCATCTCCTGATTAACAAACAGTACAAAAATACGAAGCTTTATAAAATCGGAATGAATCCGAGGTGGAGAGACAGCTTATCAATGGTAGAAAGCACCATAATTGTTAAAAAAATTGTTAAGTACAAATGACTGAAGTAAAATACACCACCGGCCTCCAACATACCTGTGTTATTGTGAATAAATATATTTTATTTAATGACAATGAATAACTTGCAACAATTGTCAGTAATTGTGCTTTAAAATAACGAGGTCATCTGGTTAGATGCACATCACTGGTATACTCTTATTCGTTCAGCTAATGTCAAGGCCACCGACACCCATGACTGCTCTGTAGCACAAGCCGGATTCCGACAGCCTCCATCTTGTTCTGATGGTGAAAGTATCCTTAAAGGTCCAAGTATTAATCCAACCCTACTTTTTTGCTGAAAGGCATCATCATCATTACCCAGTCTTTGCTTAATGGTGTGCATTCACATACATCAGGTATAGTGACAAGGGAAATCATGGTAGTGAACACGCATGCACCAGGGATAGGCAAAGAGTCATAGTATGCCTCCCAACTGACGCTTTGCATGGGACAGTCATGATTATGATGCTTTGTCCCCCTTTTTTCGAGGCAGAAGTAGAGCTCAGTGGGACACAGTGGTGTATCTTGGTTTTGTGCTGCCCTAGGCAGACAAATTTTGGGCACCCCCCCTTACCCACGATGCACACCCACGACATGACCCATAACCCACGCTGCACACCAAGGACATGCCCCATCACCCCATTTACATGCCTCTATCACCCCATTACAAACACATTGCCAATATTATTTGCCTATAATATTCCCCAGCTAATTTGCCCAATAATATGCCAGTATCATTTGCCATTAATATGCCCCAGCCAATCTGCCCAATAATATGCAAGTATTATTTGCCATTAATAAGTCACAGCCAATTTCCCCAATAATATGCCAGTATTTGCCATTTAATCAGCCTCTGCCAATTTGCCCAATATTATGCCAGTATAATTTGCCATTAATATTCCCAGCCAATTTGTCCAATAATATGCCAGTGTTATTCTGCCATTTACCGGTAGTATGCCACAGTCAATTTGCCCAATTTTAAGCCAGTATTATTTGCCATTTAATATGCCCCTGCCAATTTGCCCAATAAGATGCCAGTGTTATTTGCCATGTTATATCCCGCAGCCAATTTTCCCAATAATATGCCAGTGTTATTTGTCATTTAATGTACCCCTGCCAATTTGCCCAATAATATGCCAGTGTTATTTGCCATTTAATATGCCCCTGCCAATTTGCCCAATAATATGCCAGTGTTATTTGCCATGTAATATGCCCCTGCTAATTTGCCCAATAATATGCCAGTGTTATTTGCCATTTAATATGCCCCTGCCAATTTGCCTAATTATATGCCAGTGTTATTTGCCATTTAATATGCCCCTGCTAATTTGCCCAATAATATGCCAGTGTTATTTGCCATTTAATATTCCCAGCCAATTTGCCCAATTATATGCCAGTGTTATTTGCCATTTAATGTGCCCAGCCAATTTGCCCAATTATATGCCAGTGTTATTTGCCTTTTAATATGCCCAGCCAATTTGCCCAATTATATGCCAGTGTTATTTGCCATTTAATGTGCCCAGCCAATTTGCCCAATTATATGCCAGTGTTATTTGCCATTTATTAAGCCCCAGCTAATTTGCCCAAATCCCCCCATTTCCCCAGCACTTACCTTTCCCTGGTGGCTAGTGGCAGGCAGCATGGTCCCCTCCATGCTGCCTGTTCGGCTCCCAGGCGATTGTGCCGACAGGTCACGTGACCCGGTGCGCGTATGACGTCAGCGCGCCCGTCACGTGACTGTCAGCACTTCCGTGTCACACTGCACGGGGAGCAGAACAGGCAGCACGGAGGTTTCTCTGTGCTGCCTGTTCGGCTCCCTGTGCAGCCTGGCAGGCAGAGCGATGGTGAGGGGGGATCTTCCGATCCCCTCTCACCTCCGTCTCTGCCTGCAAGCGCAGTCTTTTTTTTTTTTTTTTTAAAGGGCCGGGTTTTTTTTATTTTATTTATTTTTTTAGGATGCCTCGCGGTAAATACAGCACTGGTGGGACAGCGGGTTTGGGGACCTCAATCCTGCAGTTAAGATCTAATTCTCCAGGTGGCTGGGACACCAGAGAATGCATACTGCGCATGGGCAGCAGCCCTGCCAGTTTGAGTGACAGTGTGGCGCATTAGTAGTAGCACTAACACGTGACCTCGCTAGCTCCGCCCCCGGCATCTGGATTCTCTGGGAGCAGAAGTTGGGAGGTATGCCATAGCATAGTCTATGAAGGTTTATAGAACCTCTTTTCATTGTCTGTAACATTGTCCAGTAAATGTCCACCATGAGCAATGTTCATGCAAACCTCTGACATGCGCATACACTGTGTCACATTCAGTTTAATGTTTACAATGATTAGTAGTCTTTATTGCTAAAACATTTTTAATCTTTACTTGATATAACCGAGTAAGATTAGGCATGACATCTTGTTTACACAACTATTTGCTCTTAATTAATCCGTATTTTGTGCTCTTCCTGCCTGGTTTACATAAGAAGAAGAAACAAAACAGACATGCTTGCCAAAATAAAAAGTAGAAACATAGCCCAAAAAATTTCGATGGGGTGGCCATCTGGCCAATATGATACTTTTATAATAATAAATATTTAATAAAATTTGTATTATAAATTAAATCTGAATATTCTGAAATGAGGCAAATAAACCTAATTAAATTAGATTGATACCCAAATATTTGTCTTACTGACAGGTTTGTGTTGATTTGTAGGTTGAATGATCTAAAAATAATAGTATTTTGTTTATAATGCGTGAATAATTAAATGATCACTGCAGGCAAAACTGAACTTCTGTTTAATTGTCAGATTGTATAAAGTGTAGACATTTTAAATTGAGATGCTTTAAAGAAAGAATACAAATAAAGTACCTTATTGAGTCTTCTTTCCTCGGTATAGCCCCTTCTGAGTGAGGATATGTTATTCAGAATCTTGGGTCAGGTGAAGGAAGAATCCAAGATTCTAAACAACATGGAGAGCTACATTGAGCCATAAGGCACTGTATTCCTATTACTTTCATTAATATATATCTATTTAAAATTTCCATGCTATTTTCATGCCGACAGCTATACTTTAACTCCTTCGTGATGTATACGGCGCAACGCCAAGTTTTGTCCCTGGCCACTGAAAGTGGCCTCATCTGACAGGTAGGATCCCGCTGCAAGTCCCTGCAGCAGGATCCGAGAACAGCTCATCGTGGGGAACTGCGATAAGCTGTTTAACGCTGAACGTTCTATGCTGTCCTAGCTACTTTTGGGACCTGTAAAATTATAACGGCATAGAACCTCATAGCGTCAGGTAGGGGTTAAGGAGGCTATGTTATTCAACAGTGCCAGAATGCAGAGCTCTGTAGGATGTACCTTATATCACCATTGCAATATATTGCAACAGTACAAACAGAAATTATGGATGTGCTTCCAAATCTCAAGAGTATTCAACAACAAAAAAATATGAAAACGAAATTAAATGTAATGAATAGACAGATAATATAAAAATAAGTGTAGGTCACTAGCAATGCACTCACTGTTAGTTCAGGTCTAGTAGGTGTGAGAAGTAATTATCTTTATGCTTCTTATTATATCCACATAGGAATTAGTGGCATTGTTCATGGATAATGTCCTGTAGCCTCTTACAATCTCTATTAAACACAAATGAGAAACACGTCTTTTATAGACAGGGATACAGCTCGCCTGGCAAAACTAGCACACACATCTCCAGATTTATTTTTTTATCACACGAGTTACCATCCAGGATTTCCATGGTACACAAAAAAGAAAAGAACTAATTAGCAGGATCCGGTATAAAACATTAATGGCACAAATTGATGTCGCAGTAGAACACCAGGAAAAATGAAAGTCCATTCTCTCTTGTACTCGTTCCTCAGTAAAAGAATCTTGAACCATTTTCTTGTACGCTCTAGAGCTTTCACAAACCCTGGAGGCCAGACTTATGATGGCCGTGCTCACTTCAACAAAAGCGAGAGTGTAACCCCTGCCAATGCCATCCACCTCCAATTTTTTTGTGACATCCACTCACTTCACCTCCTCAAACTTTGGCCTATGACTATGAACTTATGTTGGAAATGCATTAGGCACATCAAGTTTGTTCTTTCTCCACTCCAATGTTTACACATAGATTGGCTAAATATTATGGATTACGACCTTTATTTCATCACAAGTTGAGCCTCCATCCAATTTTTTGAAAGAAGGTCATCAAATTAACCCTTGTTTCAATGGAAATGTACCTAGTGCTTTCCACATAACTACATGGGACTACACAAGACTTAAAGGCTTAAATCTCGCATGTGATTGGCTACCTTTTGTGTGATTACTAGAGATGGGAAGACCTGGAAAAAAAAGGAAAAACATTTTCCTGTTTTTTCCATAGCCGTTTTTTTTCCTGGAATTTAAAAAAAAAAAAAAATCAAGTGTGGAATATGTTCTTTTATAATGGTAAATAATATGTCTATGAAATTATATTTAAACTATATAACATAACGACCTTCATGAAAGACTTCTGAGACTTTATGTAAAGTCTCAAATCATTGCAATTTCTCTCGCCTGAAGACAATCGTGGAATACAATTCAAATACTGAGAACGCAATTATCAGATAAGAGCAATATGCATTTCTGTCTCTAGGGGTGCTGCAGGGAAAAAAGGGTTCAGTTTAGTTTGGTTGTGGCCACGCGCCATCTTGTTGGTAAACAGAAGTTGATTGTTTCCATCCTCTCAGGTAAGCCTTATTTGAAAGGTAAAAGAATACATTTGGGAGTTTTTTTTGCTTTTGAGAGAAATGGGGGGGGGGGGGGGGGGGTAACTGTTCTCATATATATAATTGAAACGTTCTTAATATATACAGACCTTGCTGTTCCATGTGTAACAAAAAATAAAGCTATAAAAAGCTAATTTATATTATTATACACTAAATGTACTTTTATTTCAAAAATAATACTTTTATATATATACTGTTTTTCATGTTCCCAGTATAACACATTTTCAATTTGTAAAACTACTCCACTATGAACTGTTTAAAATGTTTCCAAAAACTTAATTTTTTTCGGTAAAAAAAACCCAGTTTTTTCCTGGCTTCAAAATATCCAGAAATGTTACATCTTTAGTGGTTACATCAACACTTAGCATAAGGATACAGTTCCTCACACAAAACATAGCATGTTCTACTTCTATCTTTAAAAAGGATTTTTCTCATTTTATTTCACATTGCTGGCATGTTCTAAAACTAGATTTCTGGCTTTCAAACCCCTTAGTGACTGGTCTTCTAGAACATGTTTAGTTATTAAGGACAAAGGCTGTTTTTACACTTCTGCTGTGTTTGTATTTAACTGTAATTTTCCTCTTTCTTATTTACTTCACCCATGCAGATTATATACTGTTTCTATCACCATGAAGATGGCTTTCTTTATATACCACTATATTCATCCTATCATATAAGTATCTATAAAAAAAAAAACCATAAAATATGATGACAACAATTTTAAAAACATACTTTTTCTACATGAAAAATCTTTTACATATCTACAAATGCAAATAAAAAAAATCTGCTTAATAGATTCTTATATTTGTCCTGAGTTGTCCTGACAGAAGTAATCTCAATTCGGATTTTGCAATTGCTTTGTGGAAGGATTGCATTACTCCCTGAGTGCAAATTTGGGTGTTGCTGGGTGCCTCGATATCGAGGCAGTGCAGCAAAACCAGCTGAGCAAAGGAAGCAACTTTTGATCACTTCCTATGCTCGTTTCCCCACATGATGTGCCAGGTATGCCAATTGTTACTAACTACTCATTTTTAAGTGACAGCCTGGCACGTCAATTAGCGCAAATGGGTTAATATATGTCCAAATAAACCAGAAAGTTTTGCTTATTGCTATTCCGAAGGGTTTCTCCATGATAGAGGAGATTTTGGTATTCCCTCTAAAGATTTACAAATCCTTGCATTGCCATGGCTTGGTTTGAAATAGTGCTTCGTCCATTTATAGATAAGATACAGATAGTCTCACGTCCCCACATAAGCCTTGGACAAATAATTGTCAAAGGCAAACATGTCGCAGCAAAATTAGGTCACAGCTTTATTGATTGCTAAAACCTTTCCTTGCCAGCATCCACCAGAAACCTATCATGTGCAACCAGTTGTAGAATTCCTTTTTTTCCCTGAAGATTCACAAGATGCTTTTGTCTGGGTAGAATTGGTAACGGTTTTGAATATCTAAATTGCATTTCACAACAGAAACCAGATAAATGAAAATAAAAGTCCACATTTCTGAGAACAAATCCAAAGGTTATCTTTACCCTGAGATATCTGCTGTATAAACATCGCTCATATGGTCCAGATGCTCATAGGTTAGTGAGAGGTCATTGTCAGTGAACATTCAGGTGGCACTGAAGAGTAGACACAGAGCAGTAGGATCAAAATTTCATAGGCCACTAAACAATTAACAACATCTAGTAGTACTGGCTTTTCAGAAGTTACTGAACTGTAGATATTAGCCATTGGCACTAGTTGTTCTGAGGTCACAGCACAGTAATAACCACCACTGAGATTTGTCAGCTTTCAATGAAGAATCCCTATGCGTCGAACAGGATGATGGGTTGTACATACAAAAAAGAAACTAGGATGAATTGATGAAGAATTTACGGAATGCTCCAATGAATACTACTTATTTACTGACAATTTAAATGCAAAAAATAAAGAATTTTAAGCATAACCTTAATATAAAGCAAGGTAACTATTACTACTTTGCAAATAGGGGAAGGAGTTGTTTAAAATGATTTATTGTGTTCAAAAGATTATTTTATGTGGTCACCACCTCTTCTCTGGCAGAAGGACCCGTATCCTGCTTTCTTCGCAAATGAATTATGTTTCTACCTCTGTTGGTGAACTTTCAATTGTTGTCTAGAGAAATCTCTGAGACCACATTAAAAAAAAGAAAGAAAAGAAAACCTTTTTTTTTTTTCCAAGGTACACAAAGAAGAGCCTCCAGGGGCATAGAGATAATTAATCTCACTTTGGCCTGGGTACTTTTAATTAAATGCCGCTGTATATTCTTTAAAACTAAATCAAAGGCACAGACACGCTTTTTTTCCCCTTCAAAGCTTTGCAAAGAAAGACAGTGAAAAATGAAAGAAGATGGCAAAAATAAAAAAAAAAACCCACGTAAAACATTAAGTCTCTTTTCTATTCCCTTTCGCTTCCCACAGTGATGGCTTGAAAATACACAGCACTAGTACACGTGCTATTACGTGTGTCATTTCAAGGTCATATCCAGTGTGTACATAGAGGCACTGAAGCTCATCTATATCCTCAAATACCAGGAAGATGACCTCCTTCAAAGGCATGTGTTTAACCTGCCCAGTCACATCATTAAATCGATTACTACATTAGCTTTGTGGTTCCTGAACCATTCAGTAACTTAATTGCTGTGTGTTTATTTTTAAGTGGAGGGCTGGTAAGTGGGGGGGGGTGGGGGCAGTTGGGCAATTGCCCCCAGGCTACTCTCTAATCTGATTCAAAGAGCTAGGGGCTACACCACTTTTCACTTCTAAATGCCCAAGTGCGTAGCACTTTCTATCCAGTTGTCATGTTGTTTATGCCTCAACATAAGGGGAAAGCCTCAACAAGAGGGGAAACGCGTCAACTTGAAAAAGCCTCAACAAGAGGGGAAACGCGTTGTGTGAGTGGAGAGGAGTGCACAGACAACACTATTGGTTTTATGGACAAGCATCTGGGACTTTTAAAACGTTTTTAAATGTAAGATCTTACTGTTTGTTGGTTTCATTGCTTATATATTAAAATACTTACTTGTGCAATCCTGCCTTCTCCTTCCCATGTGATCTGGATATCTGGGCTGCCTCTGGAGCTGGTTTACAAGATCTACCTGCTCTTATCTGAGCTCACCCACGCTGTTTATCTTGAGCAGGGTATTGCTCATGTAAATGTGAGTGTACCATTTATGCACTTTGCACTATTATATCATTGCACTGATATACTACACTATTATTGTTTTGGTTTTTTTTCCCTTTGCATAATATCTGAGCATTTCGTCTCATAGAAAAGGGTAATGCTCTTTTTTTTCTAGTGTTGGTCACTAGCGCACATGTTCACTTTATTGTATTTACTCTCTAATCTGATTCAAAGAGCTAGGGGCTACACCACTTTTCACTTCTAAATGCCCAAGTGCGTAGCACTTTCTATCCAGTTGTCATGTTGTTTATCAATCACTGATACCTTATCTGTCAGTATACCTGTCTTGCCTATCTATCTGTCTTTAATAACAGGTAGGTTGATGAAGTTGCCACATGGGCCACGAAATCATTTGCCAACCCTCCGTTTTAAAAGAAAACATTTTGGCAAGCTTATAACCCCTCAAGTAGCCAGCTAGTCCACTTACCCATCCGAGTAGTCTCTATTAATGCTGTATCATGTAGGAATGATTCCATTGAAGAAGCAAAGAACTTACATATGTATATCATATAATGAGTTTATTCGTTTCAATAATATACTTACCACCGATAAATAACCATTTCAGTGATCATGATTTTTTACACCAAGTATTGAAGGATGAAGAAATATACTAATGGTATGTAACATCTATTTAAAAGGAAAATGTCAGGATAAGGTTGCCAGATCTGGCATTTTTCCATTCTGCCCAGCAATATGCTGAATTGTAATGTGTTCCGAAGAAAGTCATGTTAGGTAGTTCATTGGGATCCCCTCCTTATTTAATTAACTAATTAGTTTCTTCCAGGACAAAATAGATAATATAACAATGAAGACATTGAGTAACGTTTAGGGATTCAAATACCAGCTATGAAATTCTTTGCCATTTTTTCTGATACCTGGATTTTGGGAAAGATAGCCAAATTGCAACAAAATCTACATTCGGGTATTCCCTGTAGCCAGATTTGGCAATACACCTCCACTTTAAACTGTAACAGCTTTGTACACAAACCACTTGTAAGTGGAGTGCAGTGGATGCCACTGCAACTGGACCTGTCACCCTAGGTGACCCCTGCAACCACAGAGACCACTGCACTTACACTTGGTTTAGGGAAAAACTAAGAGTGTATTACACTGGTGATATAATGCACTACGTGATAAGATAGGTCATGTGGCAATTTCAACAACATAGCCTTGTGGTTCCTAGTCATCCCCCTGTCTAACACACTCACATTTGTAAAGTTACCCTTTCATTTCCATAGTGGACAACTGTGTATTGCCTATCAATGTTGGCATCCACACTGTTGAAATGAAATGGTACAGCGACACGTGAGACATGAGTGTACATATAACCTAACAGCTGTTGACAATGAACAATAACCACTGATGTGATGCCACCTACAGCGCTGATTACTGGTATTGTTTTTCCACAAGAGCTGTTATGTGTGTGCGTAAAATAATATGTTAATGTATATTCATATAAGTACACAGAAATCCCGTAACTTTTATTGGGGTTACTTCTTTTTGTACTGTCTTTACTGACATATGTATATTTATTTTTTCATTTATTATATTATATTATTTTATATATATGTAATAATCATTTTTTATATTTATATATGTATGTTAAAGATTTGCATGTATAGGTATTTTCTTTTATTATATTTTATATATTTTAATATTTATAATGTATTTTGTTATATTATATATTGTTGGGATGTATGTAACATACATGTATATGTTTTTTTATATTAATTAAACTATTTTTTCATTATTCATTTAATAAATAAGGTCTTTTTAATTTTTGCATTTGGGGGATTTCAGGGGGAATTTGTTTTGTTTTTTTCTTCAAAGGCTGAATTAAGAAGATAGCCTTGAATGTCTCATTATTTCCTATGGGACATTCGGTTTGTTTAAATTTTGTTTGGGTAGAAAATTTCAGCCCCCATCTTTTTCCCCAAATACTCAGGCATTTCGGTGATATAAAGGGTACGGAAATTGCAGCTGCCTGAATAGACAGACACATAAGTCTCTCATGAAAACTGAAATGCTTTTTCCCTCCCTCTTGTCAACTTTGGTACTTTCCAAACTCTGGTTCCTGCCAGTTTACATATGAATGGACATGGAAATAACAATGGTCATGATACATCTGCATGGTTAAAATAGAGTATGCCATTAATACTTATGGTTTTATAGCACCTTAAAGTGAGGATAAAGGCATTGTATGCTTTTAAAAGAATGGCCACATTAAGTTGCAAGAGGTAAGACACTCCCCACATCCTAATTTATACCCCACAACAATGTATCAAACCACGGCAGCCAACGATTTTACCCTTAACAAATTGCCTGAGCGTGGCCTAGGCAGCAGTCATGATGCCCTTCACTATTGGTCCAGGCGTCTCTCTTTACTATTTGGTAATTTTACTGTTCAACTGAACTTACAACGTACCTTGTCTTATATTCAAGGTTACCGTGTGTCGCTAGACCCTCACGCCTTAGGCTGCTGGCTTGGGCCCCCTCTTGCTTTAACTATGTTCCTGAAACACTGAGATAGTTGTGCCTTGCCATTTTATACCTCAGAGTAGTGTTTTCAGTTGTTTTTCAGTCTACACTAGAACTGATCCCATAGTATTCTGCTAGGGAAGAACGATATCTTAAAGAGCAAGGATCTCTCTTACTGAATATTGACCTACTACGATAATTCAGTTACTTAGCCAGGTACCTTAGTATATAATGGCTGCTTCTATGTAAGTAATATTTGCTTTTATATATCAATTGAAATTACTTTTTTTTTTCCTCTTAAACTTTTAAACATTTTTTCCCTATAAACCTTTTTAGTATTGACAGATGCAAATTAAAACTTGAGTTCTCATCCTATAGGAAAATATTTGTATTCCTAGACACATTTAAGTTATTCAGTCTCACTCTTTCATGATCATCATCCTATTAAAGTTATTTATCTTGGTTATATTTGTCTCAGCTGGACTCAGACACTTCCTGAGTCATGGTACCAGGTATGCATGTGTGTGCTCCCACCAGATAGGAAGCAGCCAGGGGTTTCCTCATTATTAGCTGAGAAATCATCCTGTTTGCTTAGTTTGTATGTAATGCTTCATCTCCCCACTCTCCCAGCTATATCTCTCGAATAATAGTTCTGTTGAAGCTCTCATTCATCATACACAAAAATATCTGACAAAGTGGACTGCAAATACAGAAAAAAAAACATCCTGTTGTAGCATATGCTCCCTGCAGAGATGCTTCTGTATTATCTCCCAACCCATGCATAGGACTGAGATGAGAGGAGTGTGCAATGTAAGTAAGGATGGCATATGACAGCAGGAAATGCTGACTATTCTTTCTCACAGGAATCACTTTCTGCCCTGTTGTGGTTTTTTTTTAGTGGGAAGTTTTCCATTTGAGTGATTTTAGATTCAGGTTTACGAAAGCGGTCCCCAGATGCCATTTTGTTGAGGAATAACTGGAGACTAGCCTCCTAATGCCTTGGTTCTAGTAACTCAGCTACATTTAAGGGGTAACGTTATAGAAAGGAAAGGAGCAGTATATTATGTGGCGGAGTCAGGAAAAGGGTTAATGAGTTTCAAAACAACTCAAGTTGGTGATTCACAGGTAACAAGATGCTGAATATCAAAAACCTGATAACTGCTCAATTATTTAATACCTTGTAATTCAGTCGATGGAAGGGAACAGCTGTTAGTGTTTGTGTTGTGAATTCCTGAGGCAGCTCTGGAAAAAAAAAAAACCCAGCAGGAGACAGTAAAACTGATTCATCTTTTGTACCATGATATTCCTTCCTTTAAATCAGTATAAAGAAGAACAGTTGGGTGGGTAAGTAGGTAACAGTGAGTAGGTACACGGCACAAAGAGTACGTGCGCTGTTCATCAACGTGCTTAATGACTCTCAGAGTTTGACCTTGAGAAGGTCATTCACAAAGAGCTGAGATGGTGTGAGAATAGTCGTAGCATGAGAATGTCAAGCGTTGAAGGGCTCATCGAGAATTCCCACTAGTTCCTTCTGAACTCAATGGAAACTTAGCTGAGGAAAGTCTAGAGAAGTGGTTCCCAAACAAGCCCTCGCCACCCCCAACAGTCAACGATTTAGGGATTACAAATTTGTTTAAAAAAACGTTTTCTAATTTATGGACTGTCTGTGGGGGCATGAGGACTGGTTTGGGAACCACTTGTGTAGGGGGGGGGGGTTAGAATACACAAAGAATTGTAAATGTATGGTGTGCTACATAAATCAGGGGCCATCAATTTTCCTAGATACCAACAAACATAACTAAGCTAACGCATGTTGGCGAAATGAACAAATTAATAATTATCATTGTGTTTATGTTTCAGGATGAATGGGTGAAGACTATAATATTCTATGCTTATTAGATCATAGTTGAATCGTGAAATGGTTGCTTTTAAGTTATGATGTCATAGCTGAATTTCCCGCTTCAGTATGAATAAGAAATTCAGTAATGGATATCTTGATACATTAGGAGTATTCAGAGGCCCAGTATGAAGACAATTTGCTTAACACAACTGGCAGGTCATTGCATAATCAGGGCATAAAAAGATTGAGTTATCGTAAATTTATCTCTACATATATTGAGTAAATGCTGCGGATGTCAACAAAATGAATGGGAAGTTGGATATGAACTGAATAAGAAATTTGCATGAAATGTACATGGGTTATCTATTCAAAAAGACAGAGCAGAAGCAAAGATTTACTCTGAAAGAATGCACAAAACAGCAGTGTAGAGATTTTTCTACGGCAACAACAAATATACATACACAAATATGTATAAGGAGAGTTAATATCAGAGCATATATAGTAATGAAAATATGTAGGTATTGCTAGGAAGGACAGTTGGGTCTGAAGGGATTAGTGTATAGAAAAGGACATTTAGGTCTATTCATGAAACTCAGAATATTCCCCGAATTGGTCAAATATACAGAACATTTCTGCCGGATTTCAGTTACTTTCTGCAAAATCGGACCACAAATTCAAAGACTTCCCCTTATTCCTATAGCCCTGAACTGACCCATAGTTTGGAGATTATTTCTTAAATAATTAGCCTTGTGCTCCTGGAGGGGCAAAAGACTATGATCACTGTTCCCAGTCCAATTTCTCTGGTGTAGTAACAATGCTGATACAATGGAAAGTGGAAGTATATTGCACTGGTGGTATCATGTGGTGGTGTGCTATGTGGTCAGGGGGCCATGTGGCAATTTTACCACCATGCCCCACAGGTTTGTATTCATGCCCCTGCCTAACTCGCTCATATATGTATAGGTACCCTTTAATTTCTACAGTGGAGAATGGTGCATTGCCAGTAAATTTGGTATTCACAGTGTGGACATGAAATGGTACTGTGATACACTACGGAGGGAGGGTACATATTACTTAACAGCTGTTGACGATTAACAATAACCGTCTGTGGAGTCGCTGGGGGTCACTAATGGGGCTGAAGCCTAATGTCTACAGTGAAAAGCGCCAAATGTTCAATTAGAGGAGTGAAGATGCAATTTACCTGTGACTTCAGCCGTTTTGTCTCCATGAAAGGAGTCAATTCTGCTGGAAACAATGGAATTTGGTCTCCAACAATATGTCCTCCGATTAGTGTTCCATGACTAACTACAGGACCTGGTCCCTGTGTGATGTCATCCAGCCAGTGCTGCTGATAGGCAGTAAGGGGTAAGTACCAGCAGCTGTGTGGTAAAGCAGTCAATGTGTGATGAAATTTCCCTGGTTCCCTCCAGTCAACCTCTCACCGGCATCCACACTATCCCTTCAGTGTCTTTCTCTATATACATATAGATGTACCTGAACTTTAAGTGAAAATAAATTATTATGTAATGCATTATAATATACTAGGTTATATACCGATCAGCCATAACATTATGACCACTGACAGGTGGCAAGCCGGCGGAGGCATGTGATGCTTTGGGCAATGTTCTGCTGGGAAACCTTGGCTCCTGCCATTCATGTGGATGTTACTTTGACACGTACCACCTACCTGAGCATTGTGACAGACACTGTACATGCTTTCATGGAAAAGGTATTTCCTGATGGCATTGGGATGTGCTAGACAAACAAGTCAGATCCGTGGAGGCCCCACCTCGCAACTTACAGGACTTAAAGGATATGCTGCTAACGTTTTGGTGCCAAATACCACAGCACACCTTCAGAGGTCTAGTGGAGTCCATGTCTCACCGGGTCAGGGCTGTTTTGGCTTCAAAAGGAGACCTACACAGGTGGTCATATTTTTATGACTGATGTATATATAGACATAATATATATAACATACATATATCTACTCTAATTGTTTATATAATATATGTTTATGACTTATTTAAATAGGCTAGTTTTTTAATAAATTTATCCGGGCATGTCAGATCATTTCTCTTATGAGAACTTGGACAATTTGAGACTATTTTTTGCCAATGGATTTCAGAGGCATTGAGAGGCTGATATATTTGGTGAGCAGTCTGCTTATTTCGGGGGTAAATCAGAGGCATTTCAGTGACTGTAGAAGTACCCAATTTAAATGGTATTTCAGATAACAGACATGATTTCAGATAACAGACATGATCCGATTTGCCTTGGCATTTGTTGCTCCGAATTTTCAAATCGAGATAAATAAAGCCCATTGTGTTTTGAGGAAATACAAACGAAACTGCAATACAACCTTTCCTTGTATGTTCAAATTCAGACGCCCACAAAGGGTAATGCAATGACACGTGTGCAGGCCTGACACGTCAAAGACAGGTTTCCAGCAATGCCTCGCATCACAGCTACATCACAGTAAAAGTGATTTATTTGCTCTATCCAGTATTTGTATTGATACCACCATATTTCATGAGTAATGAGAGGCTTTAATATGTCTTATTGGTGAAAATGATCCATTATCCAAAATGATATGTTATCCAAAATACTTATGATCCCAAGCATTTGTGTATAAGGGATATAACCTTATATCAACCTGTATGTACAATCAAAATTCCCAGAATAAAACATGACCTACACATTGAAACGGCAGAATTACAAAACAAAGAAATAGACTGATAGAAAAGTAGTCTGTGCAGTCTCTGTTCTATCAGCTTGTGTCTTAATATTTAAATAACACATTTTCCATGAAAGTAATTCATTTACATATCATGCTACATGGTGATGGCATAAACTTAAGTCAAGACAGACACATTTAAAACATTGTTTTTCTTAATCAATGCAATTGTGCTAACACAATGTATAGCTTGTTTGTCCTATTCTCTACGGCAACAATACAAACAATGTTTTGTCCCTTTAACAATAATGTTTCAGCCTGTTAAACAATCTTCAGAACAGCTGTAATTAATAACGGATTGGAGGCTGCTTCTAAATCCACTGACTGAGCAGTGGGTTGGCGAGAAATTGATCTGTCCCCAGGAGCTTTTTCTCACATTTGCTAGTGGTCTGTGCTTTGTTCATTAACCCTCGCTTGGCTGTGCATATCCACATTGTGTTGTTCTAACCCTGGCCTGGCTGAATAGTTCAGTAACTGCTTATAATGTTTGATTACTCTATTAACACTGGCTGCTTTGTACATAAGAACTATTAACTTACTGCTGTGCACAAACACAAAATGCTGACGGTGGCAACTCTGTTTATGTATTCTGAATTGCTGTTTCATTCACATTTAGTACTAAATGGCTGGCACCCACAATTGAAAACCTTTATTAATGGATTTCCAGGAACACTTTTTACTTGTTTTTTCTAGCTTGAAAGCTGCAACTGATCGTGCAGAACATATCTACTGCTTGTAAAGAGATATTATAACTAGACATGTGCAAAACTAAAATTTTCGTTTCGTTTTCGTCCATTCGGACGAAAATGTTATTTATTTTGTCTAAAACTAATTTCGTTCATTACTGCATTAGTTTCAGACGAAATTCGTTCATTATTTTCGTTTCGTTTTATTCGTTCGTACGAATCAATTAACCTACACATTCCATAAAGCTTTTATATATAGGTTTATAGAAAGCCAATAGTATTACATGTATTCTATAAGCCAAAAGTCTATAAACCGAAGGTCGTTCGGTTTATAGACTTTCGGTTTATAGAATAGCATAGAATTACATGTATTCTATAAACCAAAAGTCTATAAACCGAACGACCTTCAGTTTATAGACTTTCGGCTTATAGAATACATGTAATACTATTGGCTTTCTATAAACCGAACTAGAGTCCCTATTCATAAGAAATTCTTATGAATGGGGACTCTAGTTCGGTTTATAGAAAGCCAATAGTATTACATGTATTCTATAAGCCGAAAGTCTATAAACCGAATGTCGTTTGGTTTATATATTTTTGGCTTATGGAATACATGTAATACTATTGGCTTTCTATAAACTGAAAGAGTCCCCATTCATACGAATAGGTCAATTGACCTATTCGTATGAATGGGGACTCTATTTCGGTTTATAGAATAGCAATAGCATAGCATTACATGCATTTCATAAACCGAAAGTAGTTCATTATGTCGGTTTATGGAATGTATGTAATGCTATTGGTATTCTATAAACCGACTCTATTTCGGTTTATAGAATGCCAATAGCACGAATGGACGAATGATTTTCGTTTATTAACCATTCGTTCATTCGGCTTTCGTTAGTTTAGCATTTTCGTTATTCGTTTTTCGGAGAAATGGACGAAAATGCTATTTTTGGACGAAAATGCATTCGTCCGAAAACGAATGCACATGTCTAATTATAACATCAGAATATTACTTTGTATTAGGGTCTACTCAATAAAGAGAGAAATGCAAGGAATTGAGATAGGAATTTCAAACTTAAAGCCAAAGTAGCCATGTTAGAAAAATTCTCCCATTTAGCTCCATTGGCCTACATTTTGACATTCCCATCTCAATTCCCTGCAATTCTCTAATTATTGAGTAAACCTTATAGCAGCACTGTAGGGCACATAGTCATATCCCATGAGTATGGAAAGCATTGGAAGCAATGTAATAATATGGAGCTGTGTCTGTGTTTGCCCTCAGTACAGCTTCAGTTCAAGGAAAGGGTGTCCAAAGCATCCACCAGAAATGTTAATCCGTGTTCTCAATGTTTCCCTTAGTTGGGTGAAAATGACTGGTAGAACATGTCTACATTGAATAGCACGTTCCATAACATTGTGATTGATGTGAGTTGACTTGATAGGCCACTGATAGACAATGTAAGCCTTATAGCATATCATCTCTCTGAAAACTTTCAGTAGCTGATGGATACACTGATGTCATGAAGGTATTTGTCTGACTGCCAATGATGCTCAGATATATTATGTCATTTCAGTGTTTAGTCACTAAAGTGTTTAGTCACTCATGAAAACATAACTCTACATCATCACCAACTCACCCCACTATTACTGTGGGGGAGATGCTTACCTTAATAATAATAATAATACTCCAGTCTATTCATTCCTTAAAATAAATAGTTTTGTGTCACCATTAGCAAGCATAGCTATCAAACACACTATCTGAACTACAACTTTTGTCATGCTATTACCACACATACACCTTAATTTAACACCTTCTATCTTCTGCACCCGTATGTGGTAAATACAGATCCGAAAAAGATCTGTAAAGAGAAAAAGATATAAAAACACACATCAAAATCTATGCACAAATATACAATATTAAAAAAGAGAAGACAGCGCTAAAATAAACTCCAAAAAGCCAATTATATATTATAAAAGTATAAATTTATTACAGAAAAAAAAATAATAATACATAGACAATACACATATAAAAAAACAAGTGAATTATAATAGTGGCATATAAAAAGTCACATATGTAACATAAAACACAATGGTATAAATAATTACATAAAATAAAAAGCAAAAGATACAAAAAAATATATATACAAAACAAAAGTTAAAGGGAAGAAAAACATCCAAAATATGTTCTTACCCACTGCTTGCAGTTCACCTGGCTAGGTATTGAACTATTAATATTGCACAAAAAACAAAACACCCCACAGTGCAAAAAACAAAACACCCCACAGAGGGGTGTTTTTTGTTTTTTTGTGCAATATTATTTAATACAAGTACATGCCTATTTCTTTTGTTCCTTGTATTTCTTGTTTTTTTGTACTTATTTCGTGCTCCCACCATTATTACAAATTACGACAAATCTGGCATAGTACTGAAAGAAATCCAGGGGGGTGACCCCATGAGTTACAGCACCGGGTGACACCGACTCTAGTGATGCCTCTAGTATCATTCATACTCAAGTGCTTCCAACTTGACCTTAAGTATCTTTGAAACTTACTTGTACCAGTTCACATTTATTTGAATACTGCGGTTTCCTGATTGTATGCCATTCTCTCCCTCTCTGTCACTACATAGGGTGAATGACAGTTACAAGTAATCTTTCTTCTAAGTCGATAGGTTGCTTGAGTCTGCACATTGTGCTCTCCTCCACAGTTCATCCCGGAGACAAACAAAGGGAGGCAGCAACAAATAATACATTACAGAGAGTTTTTTGGGGGGATAAAGTGCTTGACGCAGCTCAATTTTCCAGAAAAGAGTCTCAGAAAGTAATAAACACCCAAGGGAAATCCAGAAAGACAAAGTGGAAGGAGAAGAGATAAAGTTAGATTAACATTCCACTGCAATCACCTGCACTGTTTGTGTTCCGTCCAAGCACACAGAAGAGGCCATCAGTCACTAGAAAGTTCTGCTCCCAACACACAGCGCAGCTTTTTATTGCTCGTTTTATTAGATGCCTCTTTAGTCAGCGCTCTGTTTAACAAGAGAGATGGAGGAAAGGGAGCTGAGCCTGTGAAATCTACATGACTTCGCCAAATTGATTTTCTTTTGCTTGGCAAGGAGAGCGGTTCTGAACACACACTGTATATTCCTCATCAACTGAAACACAGCCTATTTTGGGGTTTCTTCAGTGTGATTAAAAAAAAAAAATACATGCAGAATGCGTAATACCTGGGCATTTAATACAAATGGGTATACTGGAAAATAAGAACAGAGGAAAGACATTAGCAACACTCCAAATTGAATTATATGATCTAGAGAAACTGAATAAGCTCTCACCATCAAAAGTTAGATAAAAAATTATCCATGATAAAAAAAAAAAGAGGATTGACGAACTAGAATTAGACTTAGAAATAACCATAAAGAACCTAGAAAGATTCCAACAAAAGTGGTACCACAAAAATAACAGAGCGGATAAAATACTGACAAACGGATTTAAAAAAAAGCAAGCTAAAAATCGCATATATAGAATTGTAAGTAACAAGAAAGTATATACTTCCCCTGAACAAATAGGTACAATCTTAAATGAATATTACAAAGCTTTATATAATTTGAAAGTAGAAGATAAAACAGAGGAAATAAAGGAATATCTTAAAAATACTAAAACACCACAAATTCCAGAAGAAAAACTAAGAGAGTTGAATCAACCAATCTTCCAATTAGAAGTGAGAAATGCACTAGACAACTTAAAAACACAGAAATCCCCGGGACCAGATGGTTTTAGTGCGGAGTGTAAAAAATAATATCTCAGAACATCTCATGACTCTATTTAATGAAATGACAGAAAGGGGGAATCCGCCAGATGAATTATTGAGAGCAAATATATTACCCATTATAAAACCAAACAAGGACTTAAAAATACAGAAAAGAGCAGGAATACAAAAAATAACTAATCTCTTGGAGGGTGGAAAAATGAAGACTTTTGAACAACTGATCGCAGAATTTGAATTACCAAGCAGAGACCTATTTAAGTATATAAGGGTAAAACGATTTTTTAGATAAAACGAGACAAAAAGGGTAGTCAGATGTCATTTAAAAATTTAAATAAAATTTTCACAACAGAAGCACAAAAAAAATAATGTCAAAAATGTTTGATGTAATTAAAAAAAGTGAGGAAAATGGGAACAACTTAATAACGGAAAAATGGGAAAAGATATGTGATAGAGAGATACAAAAAGAAGAATGGCTGAAAGCTATCAAAATAACGTACGACACAATTCATTGTATAATGATAACCGAAAACTATTTCAGAATAACTAATCAATGGTATCTAGTACCAGCTAGACTGAATAGGATGTTCCCCAATACGTCAGAACTGTGCTGGAGATGTAATCGAAAGGTGGGCGATATGAAACACATATGGTGGGCATGTGAAGAACTAAGATATTTATGGAACATGGCATATAGTCTTATGGGGAAACTAGAAACCAACAGAATAGTAAGATCAATAGAAGTGGCATTATTCCATTTGCTCCCTCCAGATACAACAAAAGAAATGGAAATATTAGTAATTCATGTTATGTCAGCAACTAAAGTATTAATCACCAGAAATTGTTATAGGAATTAATATAAATAAGAAAGCAAAGAAGCAAAGAAAGCAAAGAAGTGTCCATCTAGGGAGAAATGACTTGACGTGCAATGAGGTTTCAGAGATGAAGATTTTTGCATTCTTGGCAATGATATAAGGCAGAGTCAGCATTATACATTAAGTTCAATTTATAATGCTAACTCCCTATAGGCACTGAAATTCGGTGCTACATGCATGGGTCCTGCACTTTAAGGTTACTCTGTCACATTTAGTTCAAATGCACCCAACGTATAAAAAATTCAGGATCTAAAAAATGGCAGAGAAACTCCACCAAATCAATTTTGACAGAGGTACTTTTTTAAAATGTTGACAGCGTTATACATAAGGCATGGCAAACAAACCTTTTCTTTTTATTGTCCCATCACTTTCACATTATATAGATAGCCCCCAGTCAAAATAGATGGATGCCACTGAGTATGTGCAGCTTGGGGGCATTGAGATCACACCCATGTTCAATGATTAGTTTGTTTAGTGCTGTAGGATTGTATTGTCCTTCCAGCCTTCGTTGTTTTATACTGACATTTTCTCGCCATGCCTTACACTTGGGTATGGGTGTGCAATAAAATGGAAAAACACATTCTTGGTCTCCTAATTCACCCCCTGCCTTCCCTTTAAATCCATCCTTTGCTAGCTTTTAGGTTACAGAATGAAAATTCGGAAAAGTAATGTAAATGATCACATTATAAATCATCAATTAGTTGCACATTTCATTAATAATGTATCTAAGAAGCAGCAATTACTGTAGATATTCATGCCTAGTATTAGCAACAGAAAACAATTACATTTGCTACTTTCTGGAGATTTATACATGTGTACATAGCTACTTTGGAACAGTTTATAACCTGCCAATGTGGCCATCGCAGATTTGATAGATTTTTTTGGGGTACTAATCTTGAAGATTTAATAAACAGATATTAAATCAAATATACCGTATTTGCTCGATTATAAGACGACCCTGATTATAAGACGACCCCCCAAACTTTGGATATTCCTTAAGGAAAAAAACTAAAAGCCTGAATATAAGACTACCCTATAGGAAAAAAGTTAAACTTGTATATATTCACATGTAAATTGCTTTTTTAATAAAAATTATGATATCAAAAAATGTATTTCTAGTTTTTATTTCTTTTTATGTGCCAATGCTGCCTTTCTCTTTCCCTTGCCCCCATTTTTCTCCTCTCACCCTCCCCTTGCCTGTCTCTTAACCCCCTCACTCCCCTTGTCTCTGTCTCTTAACCCCTTCCCTCCCCTTGTCTCTGTCTCTTAACCCCTTCCCTCCCCTTGTCTGTCTCTTAACCCCCTCCCTCCCCTTGACTCTGTCTCTGCCCCCCTCCCTCCCCCCTGTCTCTCTGTCCCCCTCCCTCCCCCTGTCTCTCTGTCCCCCTCCCTCCCTCCCCCTGTCTCTCTGCCCCCCTCCCTCTGTCTCTCTGCCCCCCTCCCTCCCTTCCCCTTACCTTGATCCCTGGTGGCTAGTGGGGGCAGCCGGGGGATGTCTGCACGATACTTGCAGACATCCTCCATGCTGCCCGACACGGCAGTCTATTATGACGGACAGCTGTCCGTCATAATAGTCTGCCGTGTCGGGCAGCATGGAGGATATCTGCACGTATCGTGCAGACATCCCCCAGCTGCCCGATTGTCCCTGGTGCCTAGTGGGGCAGCAGAGGAAGTCTGCGCGATGAGCGCAGACCTCCCCTGCTGCCGCCCGGCACGCTCGCCGGGACTTCTGTGATGAAAGCGGAAGTATCCGGCTTCTTCACAGAAGCCCCGGCGGTCGTGCCGGGCGGAAGCAGGGGAGTCTGCGCTCGTTGCGCAGACTTCCCCTGCTGCTAGAGAGGGGGATCCAGGTCCCCTGCAGCTCTGCTGGGGACCTGGATCCATTTCTTATAATCTGACCTCAATTTGAGGTCAGATTATAAGAGACCTCGATTATAAGACGAGGGGGATTTTTCAGAGCATTTGCTCTGAAATAAACCTCGTCTTATAATCGAGCAAATACGTGATCTCTCTTGATTTATAACAGTTCAAGTAGAGTACATTGAAAATATTATCATTAAAAAATTACACATGCTGTCAACCTATGGGACACTTCATCGCAGCTGCATCCGCGCAGCTGCTACACCGCCGTCTGTTCACCACACCACAGCTCCTCGCGGGATATTTAATCGCGGGACATTTCATTGCTAAAGGGAAGTTTTAATGTTAGAATTAAAGTGTTAGAGTGTTAGAATTAGAATTTTAGTATTGGGTTTAGGGGGTTAGAATTAGGGTTTAGGGGGTTAGAATTAGGATTTAGGGGGTTAGTATTAGGGTTTGGGGGTTAGTATTAGGGTTTGGGGGTTAATTTAGTATTAGGGTTTAGGGGGTTAGTATTAGGGTTCGAGGATTAGTATTAGGCTCCATTAAATCGCCGAACACCGAACTCCAACCCGAACATACAGTGGAATGTCCGTGTTCGGGTCCGGGGTCCAAAAACCGTAATGTTCGGTACGAACCCGAACTTTGCGGTTCGGGTTCGCTCAACTCTAATGAAGAATAATGGTACACTGGGTTAGCAGCATTACATGCAAATGCCACAAAATTATATTATAAACAGAAGACACATTTTTCTCTTTATATGCTTGCAATTCTGCTAACACAATTTAAAGATATGTTTTTCAATTATTTTATTCTACATTTACAGTATAAACCAGGGGTCCTCAAACTACGGCCCGTGGGCCACATGCGGCCCGCCGAGCACATTTGTGCTGCCGGCACCCCCCGCTCCCCGCTGATTAAATTTTTTTTTTCCTTCCTTTTTCCAGGAAAACGAAAAAAAAAAAAATCACCGCGACCGGATGTGACGTTTCGTCACATCCGGACCCGGTAACTGTTTCCCTCCTCCGTGCAGGGAGGAGGGAACACTGCGCGAGACGTCCGGCCCGGGGACACAGCAGCTGGAGGTAAGTGATGGGGAAGGAGGGGGAGGAGGGAGGTATAACGAGCACTCTACTATTCCTGGGCATCTGACTGGCATAATTTTCTTGGGCTGTGACTGGCATAATATTCCTGGGCATCTGACTGGCATAATTTTCTTGGGCTGTGACTGGCATAATAATCCTGGGCTCTTACTGGCACTCTATTCCTGGGCATCTGAATGGCATAATATTCCTGGGCTCTTACTGGCATAATATTCCTGGTCATCTGACTGGCATACTATTACTGGGCATCTGACTGGCACACTATTCCTGGGCATCTGAATGGCATAATATTCCTGGACATATGAATGGCATAATATTCCTGGGCATCTGACAGGCACACTATTCCTGGGCATCTGACTGGCATAATATTCCTGGGCTCTTACTGGCACTCTATTCCTGGGCATCTGAATGGCATAATATTCCTGGGCTCTGACTGGCACTCTATTCCTGGGCATCTGAATGGCATAATATTCCTTGGCATCTGACTGGCACACTATACCTGGGCATCTGAATGGCATAATATTCCTGGGCATCTGACAGGCACACTATTCCTGGGCATCTGACTGGCACAATATTCATGGGGATCTGACTGGCACACTATTCCTGGGCATCTGACTGGCACACTATTCCTGGGCATCTGAATGGCATAATATTCCTGGGCATCTGAATGGCATAATATTCCTGGGCATCTGACAGGCACACTATTCCTGGGCATCTGACTGGCACACTATTCCTGGGCATTTGAATGGCATAATATTCCTGGGCATCTGAATGGCATAATATTCCTGGGCATCTGACAGGCACACTATTCCTGAGCATCTGACTGGCATAATATTCCTGGGCATCTGACTGGCACACTATTCCTGGGCTCTGACTGGCACACTATTCCTGGGCATCTGAATGGCATAATATTCCTAGGCATCTGACTGGCACACTATTCCTGGGCATCTGACTGGCACACTATTCCTGGGCATCTGACTGGCATAATTTTCTTGGGCTCTGACTGGCATAATTTTCTTGGGCTCTGACTGGCATAATATTCCTGGGCATCTGACTGGCATAATATTCCTGGGCTCTTACTGGCACTCTATTCCTGGGCATCTGAATGGCATAATATTCCTGGGCATCTGAATGGCATAATATTCCTGGGCATCTGAATGGCACACTATTCCTGGGCATCTGAATGGCATAATATTCCTGGGCATCTGAATGGCATAATATTCCTGGGCATCTGAATGGCATAATATTCCTGGGCTCTGACTGGCATAATATTCCTGGGCATCTGACTGGCATAATATTCCTGGGCATCTGACTGGCATAATATTCCTGGGCATCTGACTGGCATAATATTCCTGGGCATCTGACTGGCACAATATTACTGGGCTCTGACTGGCATAATATTACTGGGCTCTGAATGGCATAATATTACTGGACTCTGACTGGCATAATATCCCTGGGCATCTGACTGGCACACTATTCCCATTGAAATACTGGTAAGTTTGTTGATTTAACTTTACTTCATTTTAAATATTGTATTTGTTCCCGTTTTGTTTCTTCACTTCAAAATAAGATATATGCAGTGTGCATAGGAATTTGTTCATAGTTTTTGTTTTTACTATAGTCCGGCCCTCCAACGGTCTGAGGGACAGTGAACTGGCCCCCTGTTTAAAAAGTTTGAGGACCCCTGGTATAAACAATGGTTAGGGGACAGAGTCCATTTAGCATTGGTGTCAAGCCAATTCATTTACGGGTCCGCAAGTAACTTTGTGACAAACCGCTCCAGGTGAGGGGAAAATTCAACAAATGAATGTCCATTCTTCAGATTTTTTTAATTTAGTTTCGCAACTTGATTTATAGTTTTTAATTACAAGATTATTTACTATCCATCAGATATATTAAGCAAGGAACTAAGGAAGCCCTGTTAGAATATTTTGCACACCAGATATATCACCGACATCATTATGGCTAGCACATAAGGCAGTCCTACAAGACCTTTTGTTATAAACATATTTAATATTAAAACACCATAAACATTTATAGCATCTACAAATAAAATTAGCTAGAGGATCCCCTAAACATAAACCTTCTCTTACCCCACAAATGTGTGAGCAATTACAAGAAATAAAATACAAAGTACAAAACAATCCAGCTAAATAAAAGAGTTAGCTTTCCAAAATTGAAAACAAAAATATTAATCAAAAGTAAATAAAGTAAATTTTTTCTCTTAACAAAGAAATAAAAAAAAAAAATATCTCAGTGTTTAGCATATCTTCATTCCCCATAAGGATATCAAATTATGAAACCAAAGGTTATTAGTATTGCTTTTGCCCAATATTATAAATCCTTTTATAACCTCTCTAAAGGTGAGCAGCTAACTGGTGCCAGACTCTGCACAGTTATGGCCATTGTGTTGTTCTCACTTTGCCAATTGATATTTCTAGTGGAACCTAAGAAGGGTGTCTATTAATCCCCCTTGATTTTCCTATTGGCACTAGAACAACTTGAAATATCTCTGTATTGATTTGGAAATAACAGGCTTTAAATTTGGCAATATAGAAACGGAGATTGGGTTATTCTTGGATGACATGATCATAGCAATCACTTCTTTTCACACCACTCTACCTATAAAACAACTAAAATTAATATCCAGTTTTGAATGGAAATCAGATGCAGTTTCATAACTTGGAATCAAACTCACAAAGAATCCAGCAGCTCTTTAAAAATACCATATCACACCCCCTAAGGAATAAATTTAAGAATGAACTTTCAAAATGGAGAAAACTAGAAGGTTTGTTCCTGGGATGCATAGCATTACTAAAGATGATGGTGGCCCTGAACTGATAAACAATGTTGTGCTCTAACCATCCAAATTCCATTGAATTATTTAGGTGAAATTCAATCATTTTGGAGTAAGTTTATATGGGGATTCAGGATTCAAAAGACCTAGATTAGCTTACAAAAACCCAAGCACTTGGAAGGTTTGAACATACCAAGTGTTAAGAAATATTACTATATGGCCATAAATATGCAAACGCTATTTTATGGTATTCCTAAAGGAGTGCTAACTAGGCTGGACTTAGAAAACAAGTACATGTCCCTATATTCTATACTCAACACAACGTGCACACCTAAGTGTATATTGCCAAAAACTGTTAAAGGGTTACCCATCACCAAGATATCTTAATTTGTCTGGAATAAATGAACTACAACATGGCTTAAACCCTCAAACAGTTTTCTCTTACACGATCTTGCAAATACAACCATCACAATGGACAAAGGGAGGCTTCAACATATTCACTGATTTATTAATAGATAATAACATCAAAAATCCAGACTCAACAAACCCAATTAAACTTGACGAACACTGAATTTCTCTCCTACCTACAACTGCAACACTATATTAGATCTAACCAAATATTCTCCCATTAAAAATCATGCTTAACAACATAAAAGAACCGGCTATGAAACCTTTTGATTCTAGAAGCCATATATCACTCTGCTATCAAAATAATTCAGAAGTAATTTAAACTGGAAAAGTACCATTTATGTTGTGGAGGGTAATATAAAAAAAAGAAAAAATGGTATTTCATCTCAATGGCCGTTTGCTCTTCAGATGTTAAAAAGAGCTACCCGATGCACAAGCCATTATGAAATATATTTTTAAATACAATCTAGATAATAACTATAATAATATAAAAACTAGTATTTATATAGCTTATTTCTCCAAATGGGACACAAAGCACTTTTTAGCACACTCTCTGTGAATTAACCAAATCTGTAGCTGAATATGAGCTGTTATTATTACCCAACTGATGGTACTCATTTATTGACCTCAGAAGGATGAAGAGGTGAGGTTGAAACCTGATGCTACAGGTTCTCTAGTCGGGGCATTTACCAACTGAGCTATTTCACCAAGATGGTATATCATATCAGCAAAAATGTATTATATTTATCCATCGACATCCAATTTATGCTAGCAAAACTGTTGAAATGTAGGAGATGTGATGTATTGCACATTTGGTAGGATTGGCTCTTAATACAATGTGGAGTAAGGTTTTTACAATGATTACTTTTTCAAAAACATTTATTCTTCATACATTGGTAAGCACTCAATTGTCTATCAATCAATTTTGAAACAAAAACCCACCCCCTTTAAAATAATATTTGCAAATATTAATACTAACTGTACTTAGGAAAGTATGTTTCATAGAGTCATGGGGAACTCTGAATCTCACCTTAAAATCTGGTCTGTTTGGACTTTATATTATGATTCAAAAGCTATTAAACCATTAACAAAACACGCATCTAAAAAAAATTTGCTAACACTCATTTTTGAGATGGGGCACTGGTCATTCACCAGAAGAGAAGCACAAAACTAACTTTTGAAAACTGAGATACAGGGCCGCTATCACAAATTTCAGGGCTCCTTACTGAAAAAAATTCTGGGCCACCCCCCAATATCTCCCTCTCGCCCCCTACCCTCCCAAAGTATTTTTATATCATGCCAATGATTTAAATACACCCCAGGACCTGTATTACACAATACAATAGTTTGACCATTAATATGCCACAGCCCATATAGCCCCTCCTTCCCCTTTCTCCTGTACTTACCTGGATGCTGCTTTTCCCCGGCCATCTCCTCCGCAGTGTTTCCTGCACACAAGCATCTTGCAGGAAGCACAGAAATACAGCTGCCCGATATGACTTGCTATCATTTCTGGTGGCTGTGACAGAAAGCAGGGTCCACATCCGCTGGATGCGGACTGCTGCCCGGTCGTGACTGTCTCCATGTCACGAGACAGTACCGCAGGCAGCGGGACCATGTTGCGGCCAGTGGGGACCCACGGGGCAGCTGCTTTGTGCCCCCAGGAATGGGCTCTGTGCAGCTGCCCCGTTTGCCCACACTTTTTTTTTAATGGGCCGAGCCTGTGACGGGTGTATCACCCTTCACCCCCCGAGGGCAGCCCAGCTGAGGTATACCATTTTATTGTTTCCCCTCCATTTTATCAAAATACACAAAGCAAGAGCTTATTTGAGGTTACTCTATGTCATTTAATGATTTCTATATCGTTAATGCACATTATAATATATATGTATGTGGTCTTTTTTCATAATTTTCGTTTATATTTATACTATAGACCCAATACTATTCTTCCTCCTCATCTCAATATCCTTCTGTCTTAGTCTTCTTATTCTATATTCATCTTTTTCACAGATGGCCCAGTACACTAATATCCTGTAAAAAAAATAAAAAAAAAAAGCAGCGACATGAAAATGTATATGTACAAGCTAGACTATGAAAAATAAATGTCAATATATGTAAAGCAAATGGCATATGAAACTAGATATGTATAACAGATTATATTTAATGTATTTTTTTTATTCAGTAAACATGTCCTCGGATCTAATCTGTAATCTTAGACCATAGATGTGATAAAATAGTGTCTCTTTCCATACTTCTTGTTTATATTTGAAGGGATAATTGAATAACAACTGTAGACTGCTACATTTTCTCTTTTTTTATGCTATATTATGTAAAATCCCCACTGTTATATGCTTTTTTCCCAAAAAATAAATAAATAAAAACAACTTTGAGAGAAAGTGCCTGTTGCAACTGTGCTGACAAATTACAAGCTTTAACCCCTTAACGCATATGGACGTATATATACGTCCTGAAAAGCATGGTCCTTAAGGACCATGAGGACGTATATATACGTCCTCCGTTTTCATCCGAAGCAGCCTCTGAGAGGGATTTTAGCCCCCCCTCGACCCCCCCACGCGCATACGATCACCGCGAATGTGATCGTATGCGCGTTACACACATAGTCAGTGAAAGCTGATCACTGCCTATGTGTGTTAAAGTGTTGCAATGATGCCTCTATCGAGGCATCATGCAACACATTCTGTGCCCTCCTGGGCCCCGTGATCACCCGGTGATCGCGGGTGTGTGCTGTATCGGAGGAGCATGCTCCTCCAATACAGCGTGCCCAGAGGAGAGCGCCGGAAGAGAGAGAAAAAAAATCTCTTACGTCGCTCTGAAACCGCTACTTGACTGCCCCTACAGGCAGTTAGATGGTATTACAGTTAAAAAATAGAAAATTAATTAAATAAATAAATAAAATAAATAAATAAATGGAGAAAGCTAACCCTTGATCTACTGAACCTAGATCTAGGGTTAGGGTCACAAATAGGGTCATAATTAGGGTTAAACAGGGGTTCGGATGATTACAAGGGTTAGATTAAGGGGTGGGGGTCAATTTAGGGTTAGATTAAATTTAAAGTTGGGGTAAATTTAGGGTTCGGGTTAAAAAAATCACTGTAGAAGAAAATGGTTAGAAAACAAAAAAAACACTAATATTGTTTATTGCTCTATTACGTGAAATAAAACATAGACAAACAAGGAAACATTGATATTACTAAACTCAGGACAAATACCATTTGTAATTGTGTAAAAAAATAAAAATCAGGTCAAAGTTGGAAAAAGTGTTTTTTATGGCATATTTTCATCATATTTTATCTTTTTTTAATAGTAAATGATATCATATGATGAAAATAATAGTATCAAATGAAAGCCCTATCCGTCCTTTAAAAAATGATATATAATTTGTGTGGGTGGACTGAACACAAAGAAAGAAATTCACAGTTCAGTAAACGTATGCCAAAAATAATGGAATTCTGGTCTTCAAGGCACGTCAAATGCAACATAGCACTGGGTCACTAAGGGGTTAAATTAAGTCTAAAAATGCTTGCAGTTAGGTAATAAGATTCATCCATTTGTGGCAACTGAGAACATAGGATATAGTGGCTGTTACTGAAACCTGGTATAATCAGAAAATGACTGGGACATAGCAGTATCAATATATTCTTCATATAGAAAAGACAGAGAGGCATGGGTAGGGGAGGCTCTGTGAGTCACAGAGCATAAAATCTAACCTAAGACAAGTTAGTAAGGTGAACAGAGTCAGTTTGGGTTACTTAGACGTTGGTTATTTTACCGTAACTCATGTAGGTGTGATTTATAGGCCCCTGAACAAGTAGAAGAGTTCTATAATCTATTAGCTAAGGAAATGGCTAAAATTACATTAAGTTATCATCATGGGCGACTTTAATCTTCCTAATGTGAACAGACATTCTAAATTCCCTACTGTGATTATCTCTTAACAAGTAGTTGAGGAGCCAACTCATAAGGAAGCTCTATTAGATTTACTGCTCACAAATGGAGATTTGGTATCGGATACTACTATAGATGAAAGCTTAGGCTCTATTGATCACCAGTCTGTGTGGTTTATTCTGAAAACAGCAACTGAGTCACACAAAATAAAAAAAAATTTAGATATTAGAAAAAATGATATGTGTAAACGAGTCATTATCAAACTGAAGCAGGTTAAAATGGAGTTGAGGAGAAACATGATTATTTCAAAGTTGCATTATTGAAGGCAAAACACATTTGTATTAGGCTTGTCAGTAATAGCATGAAATTGAAAAAAAAAAACAAAAAAAACTATGTGGTACTCTGTAGAAGTGGGCAAAATAGTAAAAAAACCTAAAAGCTGATTTTGTAATAATAAAAATCCCAGAGTGAGGAAGATCGGCAAAGCTATAAGACTAGGCAAAAACAGGCAAAATCAAGTTATTGGTACTTCCAAAGCACACACAGAATATAAAATGATTTTTAGATACCTAAATAAAAAAAGTAAACAAGAATTAGTTAGATTAAAAACAAAATAAGGAAGGTTATTGGATGAGAATAAAGGTCTAGCTTCCTGTCTTAATTAATATATGTTTGATAAAGACAAACAAATAAGTTGAGGTAAATAAGTCGTTGGGGCCTGATGGGATACACCCAAAGTTATTATTAGCTTAGTGGTGTACTAGCAAAACCGATTTATTAAACCAATCATTGTTAAAGCACATAATGCCAGAACATTGGAAATTAGCAAATGTTGTGCCCATCCACAAGGAAGGTAGTAAGTTTGGCTACCAAAGGCCAGTAAATCTTACATCAGTAAAGGTGGTCGACAAAGTGGGATCAAATTATATGGCTAGAATTATTCAAGCATTCAGGATTCAAGGCTGGATCGATGGCGTGATTATATCCTTTTATATTAAATCCATGACTAGAAGAGTTGGCCCCAATATATGTTCGGATTGGTTCAAACTGGATAACAGAGCAATATTGGGGACAATTGTCCTTTTTAGAGGATTGTAGAAAATCTGTAGAAAAGGGGTATTCTTGTCAAGCATCATGATCTGTAGATAATACATCCTTTTCACTCTACAGGGTGTCTCCATATCTTTTTTATTTGTAGCCTTTTTTAGGCTGTATGTGAGCATCAGTTTTATCTTGTTTTATTGACAACTACACCAATTACAATTACACACAATTATCATCTATACATGATTTATCCTCTTGTAGGAAGTCTCTGCAACAGGTGTTGTTTTAGCGTTACTGTGTTATTGTTTGTATTTACATGAGGCATAATTGGTTTACCTTTGTCTTAAGTCTTCTTTTTTTGTCTTTATAATTGCCTCTCAATTAGTAGCCAGTATTTGTGTAACTCCATTCTGGACTGGGTCCCCAGGACATACTTGAAAACGAGAGAAATCTCAATGTATTCTTCCTGGTAAAACACTTTCTAAATAAATACATTTCACAGGAGCACTGTCCCTCATGAAAAGGTCAAAGCTTCACATTGAATGGGGATTAGTGCACGATAATGCACCACAGGCGTAAAAAAAAAATCAAAGGCAGAATCTAGAATATTTGATGCAGTCCTTCCTACAATATCAGAGGAAAGGGATTTAGGGCTAATTATTTCAGAGCACTTAAAGGTGGGTAGACAATGTAATAAAGCAGCAGGAAATGCTAGCAGAATGCTTGGTTGCATAGGGAGAGATATTTGAAAGAGGGAAGTGCTCATGCCATTGTTCAGAGCACTGGTGAGACCTCACCTGGAGTATTGTACGCAGTACTGGAGACCATATCTCCAGAAGGATATTAATACTATGGAGAGAGTTCAGAGAGGGGCTACTAACCTGGTTCATGGGTTGCAGGAATACAAATTACCAGGAATGGGTAAAGGATCTTAACATGTATAGATTGTAAGAAATACAAGACAGAGGGGATATGATAGAAGCATTTAAATACATAAAGGGAATCAACACAGTAGTATATTTAAAATAAGAAGAACTTCCACAACAAAAGTCCATAGTATTAAATTAGAGGGTCAAAGGTTTAAAAATAATAACAGGAAGTATTACTTTACTGAGAGGATAGAGGATGCATGGAATAGCCTTCCAGCAGAAGCGGTAGAGGTAAACACAGTGAAGGAGTGTAAGCATGCATGGGTAAGGCATTAGGTTAAACAAGAAATAAGATAAGGCCAGAGGTTAATGAAAGTATTCAGGGTCGAATGGTTCTTGTCTGCCTACACATTCTATGTTTCACATAAGCATTACTGGATCAAATATTTGAAAGCCAGTCAACATCAATGATTGCAAGTTTCCATTATAGTTTTTATTATAAATCAGCAGGTATTCCTTGGATCTATGTCATGTTACAATTCCCATAAGTTTGAGTCTGGGGAAAAACATTACGGTACAAGATTGAACTAATCATCCCTTTGATCCAAGAGCCAGAGAACGAAAGCAACCAGACTAAGACAGATTCCTCCACAATTCATTGAGGACATGAAGACCTTCTCAGCAAGAGCTTGTTTGGAAGAGATTATGAGCATGTACACAAATCTTATTCCCAGCTACATCTGATCGGTAGACACTTTGCGATACCGGAGATAAATTCATATAGCTTTGCTGGTTAGACTTCCGAATCGTATCATTCCATAATTTCTAGATTCATGTATTCACCAGTGAATGGGGTTTTTGAGACATATGGTAATGATGACACATTGTTCTATGTTTGTGTCTCCGGTATATTTTATTTTCCAGCATGTGCTAGCAATATTTCCTTTCATTGACATCCTTAGAATGAAGCAAGTGTTCCAGTTGCTACACAAATCTTACACGGTAAAAAGGTAGATTCCGCTCCTTCCGATATTATTTTGTTTAACAAGCTACCAACCTATGGAGATTTTTTTATTTTTTTTTACTTTAACAATGATGATTGATGTTACTCAATGATTTGTCTTCTATCCTCCCGCTTTTTCCTATTCCCTGTGGACAATGGTTTTTGGTTTGAAGCTTTCTGTATGTGAAACTGAACAGGTTTATTTCAAAACAGCCTTTGATGCCTCATTGGTCTCGCATGTGTCAAATGTTTTACAGCCCCTTTAACTAGAGGGATGCTGTTAAAGTCAGAGAAATGGGAGCCATCGGAGCACCGCATTATAAGCAGAATCGTGATATAACAGCACTTAAAAAATGGTTTTACCTGTTCTTGCTATACACACGTGTATCAATTACATTGTATAGTTCCTCTTATTATAAACATACCGGATAAGTTTCTGTGTGCTTAAGGAATGGGAGCAGGGCCGGACTGGCCCACCGGGATACCGGGAAAAATCCCGGTGGGCCGTCTGCCCTGGGGCCACTTTGAGATGCGGCCACTCTCCATCCGTGCTGACTTCCGCTTCAACTAATTCGGCCGCCGCCGGAAGTCAGCAGTTAGACGAAATCATTCAAGCGGTGATGGCGACCGAATTACCTGAATTAGTTGAAGCGAAAGTCAGCACAGATGTTGAGGAGGGGAAGGGAGAGATCAGACGCGTGAGGAGAAGAGGCACCGGAAAAGAGGGGGATAGCATGGGGGGAAAGAGACTACAGGGGGTAACAGACTACTGAGGGAAAGAGACTACACGGCGAAACAGACTACTGGGGGAAACAGACTACTGGGGGAAAGAGTCTACAGGGGGATAGAAATTTTAGATAGACTACAGGGGGGAGTGAGACCAAAGAATTGAGAGATTATAGAGACTACAGAAACAGAAAGGATAGGGGGAAGACTACACACATGAGGAGGGAGTGGAGATAGAGACAGACATGGGGGGAGAGGAAAATATAGACAGACATGGGTAATGCCAATATACTCTGGATCCGCACCTGCGGGTCAAGTCCTGTGGTGCAATCTCTGGAGTGGGCTGGGTGCTGAGGCAAGTCCTGTGAGTACAATCTCAGTTCTGGGGGTAAGTCCTGGGTGCTGGGTTAAGTCCTGTCAATGAAATCTGTGTGCTGGGATAAGTCTTGTCAGTGCAATTTTTATGCTGGGTTAAAGTCACGTAAGTGTAATCTGCACGCTGTGGTAAGTCCTGGGTTCTGAGGAAAGTTCTATGAGTGCTGTACTGGGTGCTGAAGCAAGTCCTGTGAGTGCAATTTGCATGCTGGGGTAAGTTCTGGGTGCTGGGGAAAGTCCTGTGAGTGCTGTCCTGGGTGCTGTGGCAAGTCCTGTGAGTGCAATCTGTGTGTTGGGGTATGTCCTGGGTGCTGTGGAAAACCCTGTGAATGCAATCTGGGTGCTGGGTTAAAGTTATATCCCACACAGTGCCCTGATATATACCCCTGCACAGGGCAATATATGTCCTAAGTATGTACAGAAGGTTATGTCTCACACACTGCCCTTGTATATATCCCTACAAAGGACAATTCATATAAACTTGGGTACATACTGGGGCCTCTGTATTGCCCTGCCCATAAGTTATATATCAGGGTGTGACATATTACCTTGTTGTGTACATACTGGAGGTGCAAATTGCTATATGCAGGGGTATATATAAGTCTTGTCTATAAATAATACACTCTTCAGATGTGCTTTAAAAATGTGTAGTTTTCCTTTTTGTGAACAAAAAATAATGTTATTTTATAGGGCTGGTTTAAAAAATATTTACAGGGCTGGTTTTTATTGCCAGTCCGGCACTGAACGGGAGCTTGGCAGCTGATTGCTGGGCCTCCAGGCCAGACCTTTCTTCTGCAAGCAAGATTAAAGAAAGGTAAAGAGCTTTTAGCTACACACACTCAAGTTCGGCCTACTTTTTTGCCATCATCAGCTATTCACAGGCCTGGCCCTGCACATTTACGAGCCAGAATGCCACTTACCCATTCCCAGCGGAAAAGGGAGCTCTCCATGCAACGCTTATTTTAGAGTTATTACAAGAGGAGTATCAAAGTCTAGCCATGCGCTAGATCACTCAAATCACATGTTCTGTGATCACACGCATGCTGCAGAAGACTCAATTCGCACAATGGTAATATCTGAGTGATTGCGTTCTTACACAGTTCACCTGATGGGAACTTCTGAGTTCCTGGACTTTGTGGTAGAACATCAGCCTTTCCTCATTCCTCCTCTCCCAGCTAGTTTTTACTTACAGGATGACCATACCAGAGGCAAGTAAGCTTCTATTTGACTAAGCTTACTTTAGATCTAAGAAATGATACAATGTGTTAATATTCTACCACATTAATAAAAAAAAACAGCAAGCTTGCCTTAGTGCTGTCAATCAGCATGCAGTTCATGCAGCAGTGGATCCGTAAATGATAGTGTTATGTAATGTCTCTTTTTCCTCGATCACAAGTTTGTTCTTTGAGAAATGTTAAACGCAAATGAAACCCTGGTGACTAACTAGGAAAAAGCTAGGTTGCTGCTGGATGATGTAGAACAACATCTAGAGAAAAGTGACAATTAGGAGACTAGAATTATAATTATCATAATACATATTTAACATAGAAATATTATTTCTAAAACTTGGCCTTTCTGAAAGAGTCCAAAACCTCAAATGTTTACAACTGCAAAGTACATATACACAGAAATGTGTGCATACAAATTGGGTATATTATACTTTTTCTCTCTTTTATCCTGTTTAACATATTTTACTATTGTATTATAACTTAATAGAAGAACTGGTCATACAATGATATGATTGTCTTCATGGCGAAGACATAACCACCGCCACAGGAGAGATAGAGACTAGATTCCATAAGCTTGTGTGCAAATCTGTCTTGAAGCCCGAGACAGAAATAATAAAGTACAAATAATTTTATAAGCTTGACAAGTCTTTCAAAAACAGCTTTAGAAATGAGCTAATATTACACAGTTGGAAGATGCAAACCCTTGCAATGCTAAGCCTGAAGAACAATATTAAATATAGATATATATATTATGGCTGCACATAACAAGTTGGTCCATTTACGATGCCCAATCCACAATATATGGCAAGATGTCTTCTGTATGATACGGGGTTACAGACTCTATGGTATTGTCTGTTAACATTGCATTCTGGAAAACACATACTTCCATCTGAATTGATGAATGATCATCTCCATTCTTTCCATTAACGTGACTGTAGGGTGCCCAAAATGCTTCCTCCAAATATGAGTGCATATTAAAGTACTTTTAAAGTACTTTATAATGTATAGTTTATACTATGCATTGTTAAACATACAAAAAATATGTAGTTAGAAGAAATTGCATGTTTGCAAGCTTTTTAAGCTATTTAGGAAGGCCCACTCTCAGTAACTCCAGTAAATAATTCTTAGTTGTTTTTTCAGCAGCAACCAATAAGGATTATTTCCATTTATTTGAATAGGATTTCCCGTTTTAGTGATGTGATGCAGTGTTACACTGGCAGGGACTGTATGCTGGAACACCTTGAACAATTTGTTACATGTCACAGCTCCTTGTCTATATTACACAAAATATGCATTAACTCCATTTGTGTAGTATAAGGTATATGAGATTAACTGTAAACTGCACAGCACACAATACCATAGATTCTGCTCCTATACCTTGCCCAATGCAAGACAAAAGGCTAGCACACACAATGTCTTACATATCTAATGTATACCAACAGTATGTGAAACACACATGATACTTTCATACACTAAGCATGATGCTCATGGAATCAGTAAAAATAGAGGCATACAAGGAATTGATAAGTATAGTGGCACCCATAATTGTCAGCTAACTAACCTTAATCTAATGCCCTATTCAACACTGCTTCAACATACCTTTAACCAAGGCTATACTTATACAGGTAGCTCTCCAGTTGTAGTTGAAGAACCGGTGTTAGCCAGTCCTAGAATCCAATTGCAGAGAATCATGGGAATTGTAGTTCAGGAATAAATGAGAGTTACCTATCTGCTGCTTGCCCCAGACTTGCATAGTCCTTGATTCTACACGCTATCTCCTATCATGCTTGATCAGCAGTACCATAATGCTGTGAAGTCAAGCAACAGTATAATGTGAACATACCCTTTGCTCGGGTGGCATGGAAAATAAAAGTGCCCATGTGGGAGATGTTGACCAGTCATTACAGTTCAGGAACCTCATGCAATTTTCATCTACTGTCAGAAAACAGGACACATTTCTCTGAAGCAACAATGATTGGATAGAGCACATTCCTGTGGACAAACAGGTTCAGTAACCAGTTAAATTAATTTAAGACAACAACTCTCATCATGCTTAGAAAAATAAGCTTACTATAGTTACTAATGGTTACCTTGGTTTAACTGACATAACGCGAGAGATGTGTGGCAGGTTGACCTTCTTTGGGACAGAAGCTGGGGCTTGCTTGCTCAGATTCTACAGTTTCTGCAGCTCTCCTACAGATGTCCAGTGCCCTGCAGGCCTCTCCAGAAGCTGCTGACACTTTCTGGGCACCGAGCTGAACTGGGGTGTTATATGGAACTCGATCGACTGGCACCTGTGCAAGTCTGGCCTGTAGGATAGTGGTGATCGCAAAGCGATATCACAGAAGAAACGCAGCACTCACGGTATCTTGTAAATCAGTGTATCGTGGTTTAAACTTAATCATGCATATGATTAAGCGCCTAGCACGCGAAACGCGTCATGAAGGGATTTTACTCAGTTTTGGCTTTCCTTTTTCCCCACCGTTTGCTGTATATTTTCGCTTTCTGAAGATACACTGATTTACAAGATACCGTGAGTGCTGCGTTTTCTTCTGTGATATCGCTTTTCTATATTTCTATGGTGCAAACAAAACACCCACAGAAGTACCCGGATCTGTAGAGTAAGGAGCTACTATTGCTGAGGATTCCTTTTATCTTCATCATGAGCCTGTTCTCATTTTTCTATTTGGATATTGTGGTGATCGCATCCCAAAAAAAAACAAATCCCCTAGGAGGCTTTCGATTGGCTGAACAGAAGTCAACATGTCCCAGGAATTGGGGTTTTCAAACAAGCCAGAAGAAGGCTGGTTTGAAAACCAGTCAAAATTAGGCTGATACATGGTGGCTTCTGATCAGCTAATAAACAAAAAGGAACTCACGGTACAGGTTAGTCCTGGCTAGAGCTGGGGAAACAAGTATATTACATAGATCGTCTCCTGCTAAATTGCTTACATTCCAGAGACCAAACACAGGCCTTTGCATATTAACTTTCAGCTTTTTGTTCATATTTTATACTTCCGCTGATGCAGAAACAAAGCCTTACTGCTAATTAACATAGCATATTATTAATATCTTCTCTTTTTCTGGGAACTCATTATGTTAAACATATATTTTAAATAGCATTTAAGTTTGCTTCAAAGCAATATGCTCATTTTTACACATTTATTGATGGAGGTTTTATACATTATTAATAATTATTTGCTAATTTATATTCTGAAAGAGAAAGATTTTCTGTGCACGCACAAATCTGGCTTCCCATGTGTATTAGCTGTCTTTATGAGTCATACTAAGAGGAAGACTTAATCACAGACAAGTGAGAATGGTTAGAGCACATTATAATGATTTAACTATAATACAGCTACCCATAGCTAGCTTTTAGTAACTATAGTATTAAATGAAGTCGAAAAAGGCAACAAATGAATCAACAAATATGTATTAGATTCCAGTGTGTATACAGTGGTAGTATTTATTTAACAATGTGAAATTCTTAGTGGCATCATGCTAAATCGTAATAAACCCACATCAGAAATGGAACAAAGGTAGTTGTTTTCAGAGCCAATCAGGAAGTGCGGCCGCACTCCAGAAAAAGCGTCATGCGTTTCACAGTATATCTGCTTTGGGCAGCTTCTGACAAAGCATGCTTAGTGTGAAATGCGTTAAGCATCTGCTCCTTTTTTTCCACTAATTTGTATATTTATGAATTTGTCTCCATGTAGATGCTGTCATGTACTTTTTAGAGTAATTCTTTTTTTCAACTGGAAAAGACCAAGGTACCTAATAAAATAAGCATCTTGTTTTATTATTCGACCACAAATGATGTGTTGCCTTCTCTGGAGTGCCTCTGTTCTTCCTGACTGTCTGAGAGTGATTGGAGTGGGATTCTTCTTGTTTTCGTCTGCCAGAGCACACATTGGAAGGTTACAATATTGTGAGTTGAAGCAGAGCCGGCAATATTATGAATGTTTGTTATTTGCTTTCAGAGGTCTGCAAATCATGGCATTACTATGTGATTTTATATTTGGTCTGCCTGTTCTTTCAACACATATAATCCTATACTCCTCTACAATTTCTGTACACCACTTAACATGTAGCCGAAACTAATAATGTATTAGAAACATTTTGTCAGGAGGAACATGTGAATCTACAGACATTTAACGCATGGGTAAAGATAATATCATGGAAACAGGTTCATTGTGGGATTTGGATCCCAGACAAATTTAGAAACATAGAATGTGTCGGCAGATAAGAACCATTCGGTCCATCTAGTCCGCCCAATTTTTCTGAATATTTTATTAGTCCCCCGTTCCCTATCTTATAGCTAGGATAGCCTTCTGTCTATCCCACGCATGCTTAAAATCCATGACTGTGTTTACCTCTATCACTTCCGCTGGAAGGCTATTCCATACATCCACTACCCTCTCAGTAAAGTAATACTTCCTGATATTACTTTTAAATTGTTGCCCTTCTAATTTAAGACTATGTCCTCTAGTTGTGGTAGTTTTTCTTCTTTTAAATATACTCTTTTAAATTTATACTCAGACGGTGGAGAGGAATCTCAACAAAGCCTCCTTCAAAGAACCTAGCAAAGACATGTACATCCATAGGAGAACCTGCTGTGGGATGGTGGAAGGGCTCGCAGTACAATGTTTCAGATGAAAATTTTTTGCTTATCCTGTTGATGTCAAAGCTCAGAATTGCCAAAAAATACAAATCAAAGACAATGGCACATTATTTAGAGACAGAATTAGATTTATTTAGCAGTAATGAAAAAACAAGAGCTACGACGTTCTGAAGTTGAAGAGCAGTCCTGACATTTTTGGGTCTGTGCTAACCTTACTTGAACTCAGGATGTATTTATCTATGACATAGGAACAGACAGAAGCATAAAGCTCCTGGTAAATGTCATTGGGTTTTATTGTTTCAGTTGAGACCTTTTCTATGCAAATTTTTTTTCTGGTCCAGAAAATCAAAATGTCATTGATTTGGGTCCCTTGATAATATTCCTAATCTATATGTATTCTAACAACCCCAAATATTCAGAACCTTGGAGAGCAGCCAGTACTACACATTATAAAATAATGTTATAAGTGGAGGGTAAAGAATATAGGAAATGTGTTAGATAGATCCATGCCTAAAGAAAATCATTCATGACAAACCAACTAAACTATGTTCCTATTTGTATAGTGCATGGAACCTTCAGAATGATGCACACTATGTAGTATGTTAGTTTCCTTCTCCTTATTCCCTAGAGATCCTAAGCCTATTATAGAATTTATAACGACTGGGTTCACTGACTGTAATCAGACAATGATAGCATGATGGGTAAAAAATAAATCACAACATAAAATTGTGGCTTATTTTTTTCTATTAAAAATGCTACTGAATGTTACTGCAGTGCGGAAATTGGGTTTGTGTTATGAACATTAGATCACACTTTTAGTCTAGCACTACAAGGGATAGTCCATCAGCTTTGCCGCCAAACAGCTTGGCGGTGCCATATGTGTCCCCAAACAGATTATTGTTGCCATTGTTGTGACAACATAAAGCTTGCTATATGTGTACTCATACAACTTGTCAGTGCCATATTTGTCCCCAGATTTCTATTGCCTTGTTTGCTTCCCAAACAGTTTGTGAGTGGCATCCCTGTACATAAACAACTTGTGTGTGTCATGTGTCCCCAAACTGCTTGTCTATGTTTACTATGTCCCCTTATCGCTTGTCTGTACCATTTACGCACCCGAACAAGCTTGTCACTGCAATATGTGTCCCCAACCAGCTTGTCAGTGACAGATGTACCCCCAAACAACTTACTAGTGACTTTGTGGTCCCCATGAGTGTCTGTCATCTTTTGTTCCTAAACAGCTTGTATCTTCCATCTTTGTCCCCAAACAGCTTGCTTGTGATTTATGTGTAACCAAGCAGCTTCTCTGTGCCAACTTTGTCACTAGTTTGTCTGCACCATATTTGTCCCCAGACAGCTTGGGCCAAAAGAATATGGGTGGCGCATGTTACTGGCTCCAGCTTTAATTAAAGCGGCAAGCGTGAGGGAGCGCCGCATGACTATACCCCTCGCACTGTTAGCACAGACTTCACACCTTGTACTGTGATACCCCACTCTGGGCAGTGGGCTGGTGCGTGAGCAGGCATGTGTCCAAGGGGACGGCATCCAGGGGTCATGCCCTGTGCCAACTCTGGTCTCAACAATACCAAAAAAACAAGAACTGCACAGTAATAAGTGCATTCGAGTATAGTCATGAAATCCCTTATCTGGCCCAAAACCAGGGCAGATTTAGTTATAGCACAGTACTGCCAATAAAGTAGAGAAAGCTGTCCCCATCTGTACCCAAACCTACACTTTGTAATGTAGTATGATACATATAATCTAAGTAATAAATAAGACTGGAGTATTTTATCTAGATGAAAAAAGAAAAATCTTTAAAGTGAAATTGTATTAACAGAGACATAAATCATTTACAAAATAAACAGAATTAACTTAGGCGAGTGGATTTTCCATTAATACGCAGAGGAATTTGATTGAACAAAGATCTAATCCTTTTATGTAATGGGTCTTGAGATGGGTTGAAAATATACAGCAAAGATTAAAAAGCAGGGACTTTGCATTTGTAAACAAATGGTGCAAATAGGTTTGTAATGCAGAGAAAAGGCCTATCACTGAAAATGTGGTTATGTTTCAGCTTCTACACATCACACCGCTGGTAAGGGGGGGGGGGGGGGGGCAGCGCCCAGTGAGAATTTAGATTTAGGCTTATATTATTGTTCAGTATGATCTGTCCCAGAATCCAAAGCCACACACTGAACTCCTTCTGATATTCCAGACAATTTACAGCCAAGACCACAGGTTGCTAGTGGTTCAAGATCTACCTACAGAAATGTACTTAGTATATAATTAGAGGCAATCAATAATGGCCATGGAAAGACTTTGCTGAGCAATCGGCTTATTACAAGTGGCCAGAATTAAGTCCTGACTGTGGGGGTTGCTTACAATGAACTCTTACTGATTTAAATAGCTAGTAAGAGGATCTGGAAGGTGAGTAGTTAAAGGCATTTTCAGAATATTCCTTTATAACTCTCATGATGCCATTATAAAAAGTGCTTTTACAAACTACTTACTATGTGTAATAACTCACAGTAATGTGCTGTGTCCAGAAAATGACACATCAGCAATACTATTAGTTGGCTAGCCACACATGGTACAGTATATCTACAAGTCTTGGATGGTACAATGTGGTTCTAAAAGGTGGTACCATACTTTACACGGGACTGTCTGGGAACAAAAAACAGCCTTGGAAATAATTGTATAATAGCCACATAGCATAACGTCTTTATTTTCTTGTTCAGAAAATGAAAACCATGCATTTTAAAGCACATTTGAAGAGCGTATTAGTGATAGAGAAGACTGATATATATCCCTGCACAGGGCAATATATACCCCTAGTATGTACACAAAGTTACATGAATTCCCCCGTGCAGGGGTATATATAAGAGCAGTGTGTGAGGTATAACCTTGTGTACATACTGGGGGTATATAGTGCCCTGTGCAGGGGCATATACTGCACTCACATGACTTAAACCAGCATCCAGATGGATCCCAAGACTTAGCCCCACCAGCCAGATTGCATTCACAGGACTTGACCCAGCACCCGGGACTTACCCCAGCATGCATATTGCACTCACAGGATATACCCCTGCTCTCAGGACTTACCCCAGCATGCAGATTGCACTCAAATAACTTGCTCCAGCACTCAGACTGAAATCACAACACTTTCCCCAGCATGCAGACTGCACTCACAGGACTTACCCCAGCTTCAAGGAGTTACCCCAGTATGCAGACTGAACTCACAGGACCTGCTCCAGCAACCAGGACTTACCCTAGGATGCAGATTAGCACTTGCCCCACCATCCATGACTTATCACAGTACCCAGATTGCCCTCATAGGACTTGCCCCAGCATACATATTGCACTTGCATGACTTGCCCCAGCACCCAGATTGCACTGACGGAACTTGACCCAACACCCAGGACTTACTCCATCATCCAGGACTTAGCCCAGCACACAGATGGCACTTACAGGACTTGCCCCAGCAGGACTTACCCCAGTACCCAGATTGCACATGCCGCAACATCCAGGACTTACCATAGCACTTAGATTACACTCAGAGGACTTACCCCTGCACCAAGAATGTACTCACAGTACTTGCCCCAACATCCAGGACTTACTCCAGCACGTAGATGGCACCTAGTCACTGGTGTGTGCTGAAGGGAAAAGGTGCCAGTTATGACTTTATGTCATAACAGTGACTCTGTGCTATTTCACATGTTCACCGTCCCCTCTGCATCCCATGGCTGAATTTGCTAAAGTGCCAGCTGCTGCGGCCATACCTGTAGGTCAATCCAGCCCTGGGTCTGTAGATTTTCAGGACAGAGGTAGAGTTTAACCGGACAGCAGGATTCAGGACCACAGTCCAGAATCTCTACAATATCAGGTAGAGTGGTAGCGAAGACATGCAACCTCCCAAGGGCAAGAATTGTTAGGTATGTGGTACACCAGTTTTGCATGTCGGGTACACTTTAAATCTCAGTTGGTAATGTGAAGTTTCCATGATGAATCAACTAGCCACTAAGCTTCACAGAAGGCACAGTAGCTGGGCTGAAAATCTTTAGTTATGATTGGCATTCCAACTCACAGTTGTTTCAAGTTATTTATTATGTGGGGGCCCCCAACCTCATTCTGCCTAAGGGGGCGAGGTCGCTGGCAGCCCCCTGCAAATCAGTAATACAAGTCTTAGATTTCCTCACAGACAGACTTGAGAGGATCAATTGTTTGGGGTTTTTTTTTAAATGTTTATCTACCAGCACAAAAAAAAATGTATTTTTGCATTTCTTTCTTCATAATATAAAGCTTTCATTCATTGATTTTATATGTCAGTCGATTATGAAATATACACTTTCACAATATCTCCATCAAGGAAAAAAATGAAACTTTATGTTCCCAATGGCCACGCTTGTTATAATAAAAGCATACTATTCAGCATTCTGTTGGTCATTACTAGCCTGCAGCTGTGGTATAATATTGTGGTATATCACTTCAAGCTTGTCTGCATGCAAACTTAACACTGAGGTCCAGTTTCCTTCTTTTTATTTAGAAATTGCATCACATTTGAAGCTAACGAGTGTCTGGTTCCCAGGAAATACAGCAGCGGTTTGTACTTTAAGCTTGTCATTTTCTAACAAAATCATCCTTACAAATTTTGAAAGGCTCACACTGACCAGTAACAGTCACCTTGCCCTGAATCTCCGTATATGACTGTTTAAGTATCAAGCTAATCAGTGTATTCGGATATAAATATAGCATGCTGAAATTAACTTAATCAGCCTAGGCAGGTCCACCAAAGGGCCAAAATGTGTAAATAAGAATTAAGCAATATTGTATTCATATATTGTAGCATTAACTTGCATCAGCAGAACACCTACAGAACACACTTTCGGAGTGCCCCAAAACACTATATTTCACAAAATGGTGGCACCCAGTCATACTTGTTTAGTTACATATTTTATTAAATACAGTCACATAACAAAAACAAAAGACATATCTGAAATCAACAAAAAAAAACTTTTAATTTTTCGGTTGGAGTGTTCCTTTAACACACTGTGGCCAGTGTTGTCCAATAACATTTTCACTTGATAAGGGATAGAAGGAGCATTTAAATGAACATACTACAGAAGGAACAAGTCTGGATAAATATCTATTTCCATTTAAATCCAAGGGTGCCTCTGGTGGTTGCATCTGGAAATACAACGTCGTATAATATTTGCTACTTTCTAATGTCAATGTTTAGTCCATAATTAACGTTTGCAATTAAAAATATTGTGTGATAAACAATATAAAATTTTGAATAATGTTAAACTGTTTAAAAGGCCTAACATTATTGTTTTTTTTTTCTCACCGATTAGGTGCGCCAAAGTGTATAAATAAGAAAAAAACAATATTTTATTCATAAATGTTACCTTACAATAGCAGAATTTAGAATGCTTATATGCTATTAAATGTGTGGGGCCTCTTGCTCCCTATATGCATTTTATTTGACCATCCTTTTCTTTGTTGGATACCTCTTGATCCATTGTGAATGTTCAATAAAACATTAAGTAGGCCTCAACATTGCTACCCAATGATTTCCAGCCAGTGCCTGCATGCCACCCCTGCTCACCAGCAGAAAGGATAATGTGTTCGTGATCATTCCTCCTGCATTCTGATATTGTATTTTCCAGGAATTAGTAAAGAATAAGGAGAAGGTGTCTACACGTTTTAAAACTGAATAAGTTCACATTAAAATGTGTTGTATTCAGCTATGGTGAAACGGAATCTCAAGCCTGTTACAATAAGGTGGCATATTTAGTTATTCGAATTTTACTTGGGGAGTTTAGTCAGCTGAGCAGCAGATTACTGTAAGACATCAGCAGTCAGTTTCTCTCTACATAAGAAAAGCTACCATCCATGCAATTAGAAAAGGCATTCCATATGGCAAGAAACTGTACAGGCTTCATTTATTTACGCTTCATCGGACTTGTAATGTTTAAAGGGGAATATTTTAATGTACTTTTCTCAGAATGAGCATGTGTTTACAGTTGCAGATTTTTATAAATCTATCTGCATAATGTTCAGGGTTTTTTTTGTTTTTTTAATACCGTATTTCTCCGGCGTATAAGACGACTGGGCGTATAAGATGACCCCCCAACTTTTGAGAAGATTTTATTGGGTTAAAGTTATCTTATATGCCAGAAAATAGTATCTATATTTTAACTTTTGAGGTTAAAATATAGAGTTTGCCACCATCCTCCCCCCCTTCCCCAATCCCCAGTACTTACCTACTTTCTGCTCTGTCTCCCGCTGTTAAGCCGGTCCGTGGCTGTGAGGGAAGCATTGTGAACTCCCCTTCAGCCGCGCGGTCAATAAAGTTTGTTTAAAACAAACTATATTGACCGCGCGGCTGGAGGGGAGCTCACAACGCTTCCCTCACTGCCACGGACCGGCTTAACAGCGGGAGAGGAGACAGAGCAGTAGATAAGTTAATCCTTAGCACTCGGCGTATAAGACGACGCCCCCAACTTTTGAAAAATTTTTCCTGGGTTAAAAAGTCATCTTATACGCCGGAAAATACAGTATCTGTGTCAGCACCTTAATGCAGGGGTGGGATTCATTATGTGGAAGCTGACTGCATTTATAATACATCTAGTGAACTTATGAACTGACTTATTCTGCAAAACCTTTGCACCACAAGTTTAAAAAGGCTATGGGCCCCATTTATCAAGACAGAACTGGTGCTGTTTCAGGAAAAAGTGCTAAAATAGTAGTAACAACCATGGAAACCAATGGAATGCTATAGCAGTTTGCTCCAAATTTAGCACCTGTTTTTGCCTTGATAAATCTGGCCCTACGTTACCTAATTTTCTTGTTAACATAGAGAGAAAAAAAAACATGTAAAAAATGATCTATACATTATGTTCACAGAATTGGGAGAAAATGTATAATCAAAAAGAAAAATATGTTTTAAAGTGTATGTGGTGTCTCCAGTTTATGACCTCACATGCGGCTTGATATGCAAATGACCAACTTTTCAATGGAAAAATATGTAATTTGCATGCCAAACAAAAGATAATGTCATAGACCCATCTAAGACACATTGTTCTCTTAATGTATGCATTTGTTTACAAGGTTGCTACTACAATGTATAGATCATTGTTTATATTTTACATTCAAAGTATTAACAGTTCTGTGTAAAATTCTTTCCAAATGATAGTAAAGTGGCTATATTTTCTCTTATGAAAGATAAAACTGCAGCAAGCTGATGTCGGAGATGAAATAAAGGCTGATCACTAATTTTTAGGATGCCTTGACCTTTGAAGGTCAACCGGTTTGGGATGCGTTGTATACATATTGTATGAGACCATTGATAGTACCCCAATCATAAAAGGTAACCAGCTAATAGGAAGAGACTATAATGTGACACTGAACCCTTGCATCAATATCTCTTCAGACCATTCGAGCATCCCTAAAACCCACTTTGAATATCTCAAACGCACACTCTCAGATATGATGTTCATGGACATATGGAGAGTGAAACACCCAAAAAGATGATATTATACCTTCTACCCCAATCCCCAAACTACCTACTCCCGCCTTGACTAATTCCATATCCGCAATTTAATCTCTCATGTATCTACAGGTACAAATTCTCCAATGCATAACCTCATGTGTTCTTGGAGACTCGATGAATCACTCCATGATTCTGACCGTCATATTCTGACGCGCACAGCGCTATTTAATACAGTGAAAACACGAGGGAAGAAGAGAAACCACCATCTACAACAGAAAAGAAAAAATCCTCCTCCACCACAAAATAGTTATTAAATGAAATATCAACTTGGGTTTGTCAAATTATTTGGTAGGTACACACAAATATAGTGGGAAATCTCCAAAAGATCTATATTGCCACCAGTCTTTTTAATATACAGTGATCTGCACCTCTGAAAAAACCAAAAACTTGATTGAAAAGAGATGGCTAGGGTTGAAATGTTGCCACTTTGGTGAAATAAAAACACCACTTGATTGAGTGCTGTGTGGTTCATCGTTTTTTGGAGTAATTGAAAAGAAAGATAAGTGCAATAAATAAGATTCCATAGACATAATTATTAGAATTGATTTAGTCACATATTAATTATTTGAAGTCATATATAAATAGACAAAAACAATAATAACTTATATCCAGATACAATATGTAGCAACTACAGAATTAAATATAATATCTAATTTAAACAGACATCATATGTTCTAAAATATATCTTACTACCATTGAGGAAACATGAACCGCCACTCCTACACATATTTAGGGACACTCCTAAGAACTCCAACTATAAAATAATACAGCATAAAATAATTAATCTTACCCACTGGGCTTGTTCATTTGACCAGGTATAAGAACAACAAAAAAAGGAATAGCGCCACTGCTATGTCCGTAATCCAACATCCCACAGGACATGTTGCGTATTTTCTTCTTAAACTGGTGAGTGTTAAATATAATTCACCTAATTCAAACCTCCCTCTTTGCATTTGGTGGCATTGCACACTTATCAGCCTGTTCGGGACACAACAGTTTTTGACCACATAGAACAAATTACTTCTATTGATATTGGTTGTATTATTTATTCTTTACTCACAATCAACAGCAGATATTTATTACATTTTTTTTGTTGATAATTAAAAAAAAAATCCAACGTAAATAGCAAACAATTTACAATATACAAAAATATTACCCACGCTATGTGGTTGATCACATGTTTGTTTTTAGCAAGTGCTGCATGAATGGAGGGACAGGGTCCCGTTGTCATGGTTGTTCTGGGTTTGTGGCTGTTTTCTCTTCAGCCTCTAGTGGCCGCTATTGTAGTGTGCCCATTCTTCTCCTGTTGTCAGCTGCCTCGTTATCCTCAGCCCTTCCCTATTTAAACCTGCAGCTTATGGCAATCAGTGCCTTTGCATTGCTTTGGTTGCTGCCTGATAATGCCCTGTATATTCTATTTCTGATTATCTGTTGCCAACTCCTGCTAGCCCTTACCTTGTCTGTGTTGTCGCCTGTCCTGACCTGTTTGCCCATCCTGACTACGTTTGTTTGCTTCCAGCCCCGATCTTTTGCCTGTCTAACTATTCTTCTGCCACTGTACCTTTGCCTTGATCCAGTATTCCGTATGCGGCTTCCTTTTTGTTGGGATTAGTTTCGGTATCCTGGTAATAGTTCAGAGTGCACAAGTCCTGGGGGAACGAAACCTGCGGCTCAACCATAGGGTGGAATTCCTTCAGGCAGAATAGTCTGTTCTGTTGCCGGGGTCCATTACAAAAGACCTATATCGAGTCTGCACAGCAGTTCCAGCCTCATACCTGAATGCAGGGCCGGACTGGGAACAAATACCAGCCCTGGAAAAAATTTGTATACCAGCCCCATAGCAAGATATAATACATATTTCTGTACTGTCTCTCTCTCATTTCTGTAGCGTCTCTCTCTCGAATTTCGGTAGTGTCTCTCTCTCTCTCGCATTTCGGTAGCGTCTCTCACTCTGGCATTTCTGTACCGTCTCTCTCTCGCGCATATCTGTAGCGTCTCTCTCTCGCGCATATCTGTAGCGTCTCTCTCTCTCGCATATCTGTAGCGTCTCTCTCTCTCGCATATCTGTAGCGTCTCTCTCTCGCATTTCGGTAGTGTCTCTCTCTCGCATTTCGGTAGCGTCTCTCACTCTCGCATTTCGGTAGCGTCTCTCTCTCGCGCATATCTGTAGCGTCTCTCTCTCGCGCATATCTGTAGCGTCTCTCTCTCTCGCATATCTGTAGCGTCTCTCTCTCTCGCATATCTGTAGCGTCTCTCTCTGCCCTTTCTGTAGCGTCTCTCGCTCTGTCCTTTCTTTAGTGTCTCCCCCCCCCCTTCCCCCTTAGTGGCTTTCTCCCCCCCTTCCCCCTGTAGTGTCTCTCTTCCCTCCCTTCTCCCTGTAGTGTCTTTCTCCCCCCCTTCCCCCTGTAGTGTCTTTCTCCCCCCCTTCCCCCTGTAGTGTCTTTCTCCTCCCCTTCCCCCTGTTGTGTCTTTCACCCGATTCCCCCAGTAGTGTTTTTCACCCCATCCCCCCTGTAGTGCCAGGATGTTGCCCCTCAATATGCCAGGATTTTGCCACTCTATATGCCAGGATATTGCCATTTAATATGCCAGGATATTGCCATGTAATATGCCAGGATATTGCCAATTAATATTCCAGGATATTGCCAATTAATATTCCAGGATATTGCCACTTAATATGCCAGGATATTGCCAATCATTATGCCAGGATATTGTTATTTAATATACCAGGATATAGCCAATTAATATGCCAGGATATTGCCAATTAATATGCCAGGGTATTGCCATTTAATATGCCAGGATATTGCAAATTAATATGCCAGGATATTGCCACTTAATATGCCAGGATATTGCCACTTAATATGCCAGGATATTGCCACTTAATATGCCAGGATATTGCCAATTAATATGCCAGGATATTGCCAATTATTATGCCAGGATATTGTTATTTAATATACCAGTATATAGCCAATTAATATGCCAGGATATTGCCAATTAATATGCCAGGGTATTGCCAATTAATATGCCAGTATATAGCCAATTAATATGCCAGGATATAGCCAATTAATATGCCAGGGTATTGCCACTTAATATGCCAGGATATTGCCAATTAATATGCCAGGGTATTGCCACTTAATATACCAGGGTATTGCCACTTAATATGCCAGGATAATGCCACTTAATATGCCAGGATATTGCCACTTAATATGCCAGGGTATTGCCAATTAATATGCCAGGATATTGCCACTTAATATGCCAGGATATTGCCATGTAATATGCCAGGATATTGCCAATTAATATTCCAGGATATTGCCACTTAATATGCCAGGATATTGCCAATTATTATGCCAGGATAATGTTATTTAATATACCAGGATATAGCCAATTAATATGCCAGGATATTGCCAATTAATATGCCAGGGTATTGCCATTTAATATGCCAGGATATTGCAAATTAATATGCCAGGATATTGCCACTTAATATGCCAGGATATTGCCACTTAATATGCCAGGATATTGCCACTTAATATGCCAGGATATTGCAAATTAATATGCCAGGATATTGCCAATTATTATGCCAGGATATTGTTATTTAATATACCAGGATATAGCCAATTAATATGCCAGGATATTGCCAATTAATATGCCAGGGTATTGCCAATTAATATGCCAGTATATAGCCAATTAATATGCCAGGATATAGCCAATTAATATGCCAGGGTATTGCCACTTAATATGCCAGGATATTGCCAATTAATATGCCAGGGTATTGCCACTTAATATGCCAGGATAATGCCACTTAATATGCCAGGATATTGCCACTTAATATGCCAGGGTATTGCCAATTAATATGCCAGGATATTGCCACTTAATATGCCAGGATATTGTCAATTAATATGCCAGGGTATTGCCACTTAATATGCCAGGATAATGCCACTTAATATGCCAGGATATTGCCACTTAATATGCCAGGGTATTGCCAATTAATATGCCAGGATATTGCCACTTAATATGCCAGGATATTGTCAATTAATATGCCAGGGTATTGACAATTAATATGGCAGGGTATAGCCACTTAATATGCCAGGATATTGCACTCCATGGAAGCTTAAGGATCCAGGTTGGTGCGGCCACCTGCCAGGACACTGAGGTAGCAGCTTATGTATCCAAAAAGGCCAAGACTTGGAGATACCCAGCAGACATCCTGGAACAGACATGGAACATAACTCTAACAGGACAAACAGGATATCACAGGCCATGACAGGCAAGTTGAGCAGAGCGATAGCGGAAAAGCAAACGAACAGGACAGCACAAAATACAGAGTAAAGGGCTAAGAAGGAACTGGAGCAGAACTGAAAGAAATACAGTGCAGAGATAGACAGGGCACAGACAAAGGGCATGGTAACAGATATTAGATGTACACAAGCACATATATAAACAAAAAACAGGGCTAAGGTAACATAACAACAATTAGGACATAAATACAGAAAATAGCCTAGAACTTGGTAAATAGTTAGGGTTTAGTTACACCAAATGGCCATTAGACCAGCGTCAAGGTACCTGACAATAGGAAAGTTCCTAACACCAAAACCTACCTAAACGAATTACTAAGACAAAGGACAAAAAGCATACTTTGGACTGACAGATTAAAGAAAGAAAAAGGAACAGAAATAACTGGATACAGCTGGATGAGCCTGCACATGGATTGTAGCATGACAGCATAAAGGCTATTCCTATGCAACAAAAATAGTAACTAAGCTTTCACCTCTGTTGGTTTAAGCTAAGGCAGTGATCAGAAGCATGTCAAGTTTGTTCCTAGTGGCTCTGCTGCTGTCATCACTCTAGTGCTGCAACATTTACTGCAACGTGTTAATATTTGGTGGCTGATTCATCAAGCAAAACAAACTGTCATTAGACAGGAAATCAAAATAAAATATTCAAGCCGATCTGTGGGATGAATTGGGAGGTTCTATATAAAAGAGAGAGCAGTACCTTTATCAGTACATGTTCCAGAGTGTGGAATGTTGGGGCGTGGCAACCAATGTTCCACTATAATACAATCTCATGATTCTGTTTCTTAGAAAATGATGGGATTTATTCACATGCGTAATGTTTATTGTGGGTAGAAAAATATGCAACATGCATAGTTTATTCAAAAAGATATTAAATACATCCGGTATAGTAACAACACAATAAATGGAATGTAAGGGAAATCAATTTCATTAAAGTCTAATTGGTGCTGTACTCTGACAAATAGGTGATAAAACAGATGTGTTTTTCCGGTTCACTGAAATACATTTTAATACATGAAGCATCTGAATATCAAATAACCGCTTTGAATGATCGTGTATGTTATTCACTAAGGTAATGGGCTTCAGAATATTATACTTTAATTGCAGGGGAAATATCAAATTAAAACAATTCGGAATTGTTTTCCAGACATTGTTACGAAATTGGAATGTAATTGGGCAATCAAACATGCTGGATTCTATTATTTTTGATAAATGTATCAGAGGCTCTCTGCTGTAACCTCCCCATAGACTGTAGGGTTGAATGAATTGTCTGCGATCTACAAAGTGAATTTCTATAAAAAGTTTACTTGGAGATGGGGCTGTTTGCTGTTCAATTGCTTGTGAAATGCAGAAATTTCACAAGCAAATATTCCACTCCGACGAACACCGTCTCAGATCATACAATATAAAACATTTCATCAGTCGAAAGATGGTTATTGGCCAAACAAGAGCAGAGTGTACAAGGAAAATCTATAGGACAGAGGGGTGCAAATTATATAGCTCCTGGTACAATTGGATTGCAACTTGTATTATTGAGAATTGTACATAAAATGTGTTGAAGTCCTAACCGTTACACTAAATAAATTTGATTTAAAAAACAATTATAACATACATGTTGTGCAAAGCAGACATCAATCTAAATTGTTCTCATCTTGTTTTGCTGTGTTTTAAAGGAAAACTGGTGAAAAAATAAAAACAACAACTTATGTTCAATGGAAAGATTGCAATAAGTGTAGAAATCATCTTAAATCAAAGAATACAAAGTACCGTATTTGCTCGATTATAAGACAAGGTTTTTTCAAATCGAGGTCAGCCGGTCCATCATAATAGACTGGCGTGTTGGGCAGCATGGAGGATCGAGGTCTTCGTCATAAAAGTCCCGGCGGTCGTGCCGGGCGGCAGCAGGGGAGGTCTGCGCTCATCGCGCAGACATCCTCCGCTGCCTCCACTAAGCACCAGGGAGAATCGGGCAGCCGGGGGATGTCTACACGATACGTGCAGACATCCTCTATGCTGCCCGACACGCCAGTCTATTATGACGGACCGGCTGTCCGTCATAATAGACTGAAGTGTCAGGCAGCATGGAGGATGTCTGCACGTATCGTGCAGACATCCCCCGGCTGCCCCCACTAGCCACCAGGGAGAAACAAGGTGAGAGGGAGGGGGGAGGGAGACAGGGGGGAGGGAGATAAATGTTTGGAGGGGGGGGAGAAATGTTTGGAGGTGGGGGGGAGAGAAATGTTTGTAGGGAGAGGGGGAGATAGAAAAAAGTTTGGGGGAGAGAGAGTAAAGGTTGGGGGAGGGGGAGAGAGACAGCGCTTGGGGGAAGGGGGGAGAGAGAGACAAAGCTTGGGGGAGGGAGGGGGAGAGAGAAACAGCGTTTGGAGGGGGAGAGAGAGACAACGTTTAGGGGGAGAGAGGCTGCATTGGAAATAAAAACAAGAAATGCATTTTTTTATATCATCATTTTTATTAAATATTAAAAAGCAATTTACATGTGAATATATACAATTTAAAACTTTTTTTTTCCTATAGGGTAGTCTTATTTTCAGGCTTTTAGTTTTTTTCCTGAAGGAATATTAAAAGTTTGGGGGGTCGTCTTATAATCATGGTCGTCTTATATTCGAGCAAATACGGTATTTGTAAATAACAGAGAGCAGACATGCAATTTAGAATCTTGTGTCAGCTCTTCCTTCATCTGACCTAAGATTCTAAACATGTCAGTCCCACATTACAGCATAATTGCCGTCATTATATAGTGAGCCATACACGGACAGTGGGTGGTACAGCATAACTGTCATTTTGGGGGTCATGTAAAAAAAAAAAAAAAAAAAAAAAAAAGCGCAATCGCTGTATACAGCAGATTGCGTTTTTTTTTTTTAATAACTTCTGACACTTTGCAGTGAGAGACAAAAGGTCCTTCGTCAAACTGTGTTTGGCAGAGGTTCCCCGACATAAATCAGGCACTTTTCAGCGCCTGATTTTTTTATACATAGGCAGCACAGGCGCAACAGCAGACACAACCTATATCTACGCATTCAGACTCACAAAATTTGTCGGGAGTCTGCTTTATACAGGACTTGCCGCAATCTGTGCTTGCACCGTGTTTATACACGCCCCCCCAAAGGATGGCCAACACTTACGTGGTACAGCATAACTCCCATCATTACAGACTGAGAATAAATATCTAATACAGCACTGCATGGATTGAAGGATAAAACTTACCAGAAAAGGTTAAAGGATCCCTGCTTTGTTACATATTGAGAACATGTATTTACATAGCACTGCCATTTTACACAGCACTGGGTATAGAGCATATAGTTACAGACTAAATTAGACAGTCACACGATACATGAGGTGGTGAGAAATCTGCTCAGAAACGCAAAATCTTTATGCATTATTATGTGTGTGTGAGCACTATATGTATGTGTTTATAAATATGTATGTATTGTGATATGTTGGGTTTCATGTCTATATACCTAAAGTGCACCTGCCACATAATAATGCATTATTCAGTAGAGCATAAAAGCCAATCTAGATGCTGCATTAACATTTTTCTTAAACGGTTCACCAGTTTTATATTTTAATAATTCCATATCCCTACATTGATGTCTTAAACACGACCTTAATGATTATCATTCCTTCCAGGAACTTAATGCTTACCAGAGTACCCCTGACCTCGTCTTCAGGACTGGTTTCTTATCAGGACTGGGGAAATTCTCTGGAAAGCACTGTTTGCAGTAAGTGGAGTGGATAATGATGGACCAGCATGCTTTGCAGCCTTTGGAACATGTTGAACAAAATTACCTCAAATTGTAGCATCCTTAAAACAAATTTTATACACGGACCAATCCAAGAAATGAAAATGTCAGACTCCACTTGTAGCAACACTTGGCCATGGAATATGGCTGTATCTCCCATCTGAAACAAGAATGAAGTGATCAGGTAATCTTAAACAGATTAACTAGACATCTAAAAACCATATCACTCAACAAACTTCTGATTAGAAATTGTTCATTTATTATGATGTATTGTGAAACACCAGCAACATACGGGGAAAGTAACACACTTAATGCATTTCTGCCAACGCTTAATCAGAAGTGCAATGACTTGTGTCACTTTTCCCATTTGTTGCCTGTGTTTCACGATACACCACAATAAATGAACTATTTCTAATCTGACGTTTCAGAATGCAGTGTGATAATTTTGGGATTCCTCCATCCTGTGGCCTAATTCGGATTTGCATCCAAAAAAAAGTAACAAGCACACTAAAAAACAAACAAATAAAAAACAGTAGGCAAGACAGCAATTATCCTTTACTCCTTACCAACCACATTCAATGGAAGGTTGGGCAAAATACATGACAAGTTAACAGGCAAACAGGCCAAGATCATAGGAAATGAATGAGTAAGGACCACCGGATTGCAAATGAAAGGAGACCCGAACCTCTGCTCACAGATAACGCAAAATAATTTTAAACACAATGATAAGCCAGCAGGTACAGTACTGCATCCTAAAAACCATAGGTCCTGTTACTACTATTGCACTGTACTTTCTAATAGTTTTGTCATTTACAGATTTCTAAGCCATATGTCCTACATCAGAACTATGTCAGAACCAGCAACCAGCCTAACAAGGGGGCAGCGGATGCTTTGCACTTGGCCCATCCCTTAACAGGGGTCCATGAGTAACAGACAACTTGGTCCAATTCAACAGTTAGACATTTTACTCCAGCATTTTATTTACCATTTTACCCTGTCAGCCACTTGTCCCCTGTCATAAACCAGTATATGTATCATTTAAAAAAAAAATCTATAAAAAGGAAATAAAATTATCTGCCTCCGAACAGATCTTCAAAATATAATTAATCATAACTTTATAGCAACTGTGTTAAACAGTTTTAGTATATTATACTATTGTATATACAGTTATAAAAAACCTCCCTAACAAGTATATGTACCCTTTCACCATAATAATAAGATTTATTCAAACATAATTAAAATGCACTTGCAACATTGACCAAATAGATGCTAGTCAACCTCAACACAAACTCTTACTTTCCTCTTATACATCGTTAAAACAAACATGAAAAATAAGTGGTATGTAAATAAATATTCAACTTATATCTGAATGATGTGTTTTTATTTTTAAGTCGAGTTTATTTTTTTTTATTTATACATATTATAAACATGAGCATTTTCATAAATCATTTGTGTAAAATCTATAATTTAAGGTGCAGTCTTATGCAAATCCACAATATACAGTTTGTATTATTTTCTACAGTTACATACAAAGTGCATAGCTAAATATATATTACATTTCTATTCTTATTTCATCATAAAACATTATTACTTCTTACTTGATCCCATAAAGTGCATTAACTTATACGCTCATGATAAACTATTAGTTATTATTTTCCTTCCTTTCTTTTCTCTCTATTATCCTCCTTCTTTCCCCCTTTCCTTTTCACTTTAAGTATTCGGACTAAAACATAAAAATCTACATACAATAACAATTTGTGTGCGGCGTGGTCTTCCCCTCCCTTCCTTCATTTCTTTTTCTATCCCTCATTTTTTACTTTCTTCTCCTATCATTTTATCATCGGGTCTATGTTAAGTGCTTGAGTTTGTTATTTTTCCTCCACGTAACATAGTAACATAGTAACATAGTAATTTAGGTTGAAAAAAGACACAAGTCCATCAAGTTCAACCCTTCTACCTATCATTACAGCTTTTGATCCAAAAGAAGGCAAAAAACCCCTAAGGAAGCTATTTCGAATTTTGCCTCCTGGGGGAAAAAATTCCTTCTTGACTCCAAGAGGCAATCAGATTTCTCCTTGGATCAATAAGCTCTTTTATTAATGCTTATTCTATTATTAATAGCCCTGTATGTTCTGCTTTCCTAAAAAAACATCCAAACCATTTTTAAATGCATCTATTGTGTTTGCTAGCACTACCTCTCTTGGCAGTGAGTTCCATAACTTTATTGTCCTAACCGTAAAGAATCCCTTCCTTTGCTGTCTATGAAATCTTTGCTCTTCCAGTCTGAGGGGGTGACCTCTTGTTCTTTGTACCTTTCTGTTAATGAACAGGTCACTGGAGAGCTCTTTATATTGGCCCTGCAAATATTTATATAATGTTATCATATCCCCTCTGAGACGCCTTTTTTCTAACGTATATAAATTCAATTTTTTAAGTCTCTCTTCATAACTAAGATCCTCAAAACCCCATATTAATTTTGTAGCTCTCCTTTGCACTTTTTCTAGTTCCTTAATATCCTTTTTAAGGACTGGTGCCCAGAACTGTACTGCATATTCAAGGTGAGGTCTTACCATTGATTTGTAAAGAGGCAAGATGATATCCTCCTCCCGTGAATCTATACCTCGTTTTATACATGCCAATATCTTATTGGCCCTTGCAGCTGCTGACTGGCATTGGGCACTGTTGCCAAGTTTGTTGTCTATAATTATTCCTAAATCCTTTTCATTAGTAGTTTTTCCCAGGGAAAAACCATTTAACGTATATGTTGCTTTGTTATTATTTTTCCCATAATGCATAACTTTACATTTGTCTATATTGAACCTCATTTGCCACTTTACTGCCCAGACCCCCACTCTGTCCAAATCTTCCTGTAAAGAAAAAACATCAAGATTAGTCTTTATTGTCTTACCTAATTTAGTGTCGTCCGCAAACACGGAGACATGGCTCTCAGCACAATGTGGCAGATCATTAATAAACAAATTAAAAAGAAGAGGGCCCAAAACAGACCCCTGAGGTACTCCGCTTAATACCCTTGTCCAATTTGAGAATTTTCCATTTACAACAACCCTTTGTGTTCTATCTTTTAGCCAATTTTCAATCCACATACACACATTTGCCCCCAAACCTATTTCTCTCAATTTGTAGAGTAACCTTTTGTGTGGAACTGTATCAAATGCTTTCGCAAAATCCAAATAGATCACATCAACTGCCACACCTAGATCTATATTTTTACTGACTTCTTCATAGAATGTTATTAAGTTTGTTTGACAAGACCTGTCTTTCACAAAACCATGTTGACTTTTACTAATTATATTCTGGTTCAAGATGTATTCTTGAGTGTATACCTTTAGCAATCCTTCAAATAGTTTCCCCACTACAGATGTCAAGCTCACTGGCCTATAATTACCTGGCAGAGATTTTGATCCCTTTTTAAATATTGGAATGACATCCGCCTTTCGCCAGTCTGTTGGCACTGTACCTGAACTGAATGAATCCCTAAAGATCATGAATAGTGGTCTGGCCAGAATTATGCTTAACTCTCTAAGTACCCTTGGGTGTATACCATCTGGTCCTGGGGCCTTGTCTATCTTAACAGAGTGTAATTGCTTAAGCACTTTTTCCTGTGTCAGCCAATCCCATGTTTGCGGCGAATGTCCCATAACTTCCTGTAGCAGGGGCTCGTCCATCTGCTCTTCCTTAGTATAAACAGAAGAAAAAAAAGTATTTAAAATGTCTGCTTTCTCTCTGTCCTCACTTACCAAATTTCCCATTTGGGATAACAAGGGCCCAACATTTTCCCTCTTTAGCTTTTTTCCATTTATATATTTATAAAACATTTTGGGGTTAGTTTTACTCTCCTTGGCAACCCTTTTCTCATTTTCCAATTTAGCCATTTTAATTGCCTTTTTGCAGGCTTTGTTGGCCTCTTTGTACTCTATAAATGATAATGCTGATCCCGTGTTTTTATAATGTTTGAATGCCATTTTCTTGTTTTGTACTTCCTGTTTCACGTTACCTGTAAGCCACATTGGTTTCGATTTGTGTCTTTTGCATTTGTTTCCCAAAGGTATATATTGGGATGTGTACTTTTGTAATGTGTGCTTAAAGGCATTCCACTTGTCTTCTGTGTTTAGTCCAGAAAACAATCGTTCCCAGTCTAAATGTTCAATCGATGCCCTTAGTCCATCAAAGTTAGCCCTTCTAAAATTAAGTGTTTTGGTGGCGTATTTACCAATTTGCTTTTTTGCATTAATCTCAAATGAGACCATATTATGGTCACTATTCCCCAAGTGTTCTCTTATTTGGATGTTTGAGATAAGCTCCTCATTGTTTGTTATTACCAAATCCAGACAGGCATCCATTCTAGTTGGGGTGTCTACTAATTGTGCCATAAATTTGTTATTAAACAGGTCCAGAAACTTGCTGCCCCTAGCTGAACTAGTTGTGCCACACTTCCAATCTATATCTGGGTAATTAAAATCTCCCATGATTAGAACTTCATTCATATTTGCAGCCTTTTCAATTTGTAATAAAAGCTGATCTTCTCCATCAATGCTAATATTTGGTGGCTTGTAGCATACACCTACAAGTAATGTGTGATTCTTTTTAGCGTCTAAGCTAATCTCCACCCACAGTGTCTCCACATCAGTTCCAGTTACATCATGTACACCTTCTTTAATACTGGGATTTAATTTAGGATTTACATACAGACAAATCCCTCCCCCTTTTCTATTTACTCTGTCCTTTCTAAAAAGTGAGTAACCTTGTAAAATAACTGACCAGTCGTGGGTCTCATCCCACCACGTTTCTGTGATTCCGATTAAATCATACTGTTCAGCACTTACCAGTATCTCCAGCTCACCCATTTTGTTTGTCAAGCTTCTTGCATTTGCTAAAAGACATTTAAGATTACTACCCATTTTCTGTTTAGTTGACAAACACTTAATGTGTGCAGGTTTAATTATATGGACCTCCCTTTGGTCTATGTTAACCCCACCACTGCTTTCCTCCTCTCCCATAGCTAGACCCACCTTCCAATCTACCCTAGCTACCATTGCTTCTTTTTGATCTTGACCCTCCCCCCCAGAGCTTAGTTTAAAAGCTCATCTAATCCTATAGCCATCCTCGCCCCTAATACTGCAGCCCCCTCATCATTGAGGTGCAGCCCATCCCGTCCAAAGAGTCTGTAGCCGACTGCAAAGTCTGCCCAGTGCTCCAAGAACCCAAATCCCTCTTGCTTGCACCACCTTCGCAACCACGCATTAATCTCCCTAAGCTCCCGCTGTCTCCCTGACGTAGCGCGTGGTACTGGTAATATTTCCGAGAATATTACCTTGGAGGTCCTTTCCTTTAGCTTCTTTCCTAGTTCCCTAAAATCATTTTTAAGGACCCCCCACCTACCATTTACTTTGTCATTAGTACCAATGTGTACTATGACCGCTGGATCATGCCCAGCCCCTCCCAATAATCTGCCTACCCGTTCCGCAACATGCCGAACCCGAGCACCCGGGAGACAACACACAGTTCGGCATTCGGGGTCCTGGCGACAGATTACCCTATCTACCTTCCTAATAATAGAATCCCCTACCACCACAACCTGTCTAGCCTTCCTAGTGTCCTGGCTCCCAACTGCGCTGGAGAGGCTACTCACCTGGCTGCTAGGAGAGTCCGCCTGCCCCAGAAATGCCTCTTCTGAGCTAATCCCCCCAGCATCCTCACACAAGCTGGCAAACATGTTGGGGTGAACCAGCTCAGAACAAGCCTCCCTAGCTTTCCGACCCCTACTGCCCCTTACACAACTAACCCAGCTCGTAGGCTATCCATAACTCACCCATCTCTTTTAGAGACTTATTTCTTTCTTTTTCCATCTCTATCTGATACCCTATTTGCCTTTTCAACATCTCCCATGTTGGTATATCTTAAATTTTGCATCTTTTGGCGATCATGTGTTTAACTGCTATCATAATGTGTATTATCATGTGTCTATGAGCTACCTTTATCTCTGAGAATCCGATATGTAACAATGCCACTGTAGGTGAAAACTCTATTCCTTCTTTTTTCAAGTCTCATCACTTTATATGCCATTTTCCAACATATCTGGACTCTTTCACATTCCCACCATATATGCACTGTTGTTCCTCTCCCCTCTTTACATCTCCAGCATTCTGGGGGTGTCTGTTGATATATTTTATTTATCCACGTTGGGACCCTGTAACATATTTGGGACACTTTGTATTGTAATTCGAGTAAGTTCACACAATGGATTGATTTTTTTTTTGTTAAGGGGATTATATTAATCCAGTCTGTATATTCTATCTCATTTTTTAAATCTCTTTGCCATTTGGTTAGACATTGCATATGTATCAGTTCTTGCTTATCTTCTATTAGTCCAGCTTCTAGAATTTTTTCATCTTTATTTTTTCTAAAAACATTATATCAACATTCAACTCCGTTCCTATTTGGTTGCTCATTAGATATTTATTCAGGGCGCTTTTTATTCTAAAGGTATTTAAATGTGTCTCTCCTTTCTACCTGGTATTCACTGATTAACTCTGGGAATGTTTTTATTTGATCCAAATTAACCTGATGTCTAATATTTTCTATCCCTTTTTGTTTCCGTTCTTTTACATCTAACTAACTCTAGGATCTCTATGGGGCAATTACTTGGAATCAAATTTTGTATCTTCCTAACCTTCTTCTTAAAGCTAATCAAGCTATCTGTTACTATCCAGTTTTTTTCAATCCTGGACTTACCGTATTTGCTTGATTATAAGACGACCCTGATTATAAGACGACCCCCCAAACTTTGGATATTCCTTTAGGAAAAATACTAAAAGCCTGAATATAAGACTACCCTATAAGAAAAAAGTTAAACTTGTATATATTCACATGTAAATTGCTTTTTTAATAAAATATTATATTAAAAAAAATGCATTTCTTGTGTTTATTTCTTTTTATGTGCCAATGCTGCCTCTCTCTTTCCCTTGCCCCCAGCTTTGTCTCACTCCCCACTCACCTGTCTCTTCCCCCCACATGTTTCTCTCTGCCCCCCTTCCTCTGTCCCCCCCCTGTCTCTCTTCCCCCCCTTACCTGTACTTCAATCCCTGGTGGCTAGTGGGGGCAGCCGGGGGATGTCTGCACGATACTTGCAGACATCCTCCATGCTGCCCGACACGGCAGTCTATTATGACGGACTTCTGTGACGAAAGCGGAAGTACCCGGCTTCTTCACAGAAGCCCCGGCAGTCGTGCCGGGCGGAAGCAGGGGAGTCTGCGCTCGTTGCGCAGACATCCCCTGCTGCTAGAGAGGGGGATCCAGGTCCCCTGCAGCTCTGCTGGGGACCTGGATCCATGTCTTATAATCTGACCTCAATTTGAGGTCAGATTATAAGAGACCTCGATTATAAGACGAGGGGGATTTTTCAGAAAAAAACCTCGTCTTATAATCGAGCAAATACGGTATTTTCTTTGAACCCCTCTTTTGTTAACCATAATATTATTTCAAGACCATGCATAGGTTCGCTTTCTATTTCAAACCACGGCTCCTCTTTATTTTCCTCTATCTGCCATTTATTCATATGGTATACCATAGGTGCGTCATTATATTTCTGTATATCTATTGATCCCATTCCTCGCTTATTTACCTTCTTAGTTATCACACTTCTCGCTATTCTTGTTTTTTTATTCAGCCAAAGGTCCATTATCTTCTGTATTTCCTTTAGCCAGTCTTTCTTCATAGGTATTGGGATGGACCTAAATAAGTTTAGCCATTTTGCCAGTATTTAAGCTTTCACCGTGTTTATTCTCCCACCCAGGAAAGATCCAATGGTCCCTATTCCTTCATAAATTGATTTGTAATAGAATGTAATTTCTTGTAGTTTATCTCTAGAGTTTTTCTTATGGTCCTAGCACTATCTATTCCCAGATACTCCAGTTTTCCTTTACACCATTTGAACCCATATATTTTATTTATTATGCCCCCTGTCTCCCTCCCCAGGTCCAGCCCCATGGCATTTGATTTATTTATATTTAATTTATAATTAGATAGTTCCCCATATCTTTTAATCTCTATCAGTAATTCCTCTGTTGACCCATCCCTTAACAGGGGTCCATGAGTAACAGACAACTCTGTCCAATTTAACAGTTAGACATTTTACTCCAGCATTTTACCATTTTACCCTGTCAGCCACGTGTCCCCTTCCATAAACCAGTATATGTATCATTTAAAAAAAAATCTATAAAAAAGGAAATACAGCTAAAATGGTAGAAAATTATCTGCCTCTGAGCAGATCTTCAAAATATAATTAATCCTAACTTTAAAGCAACTGTGTTAAACAGTTTAAGTATATTATACAGTTGTACATACAGTTATAAATAACCTCCCTAACAAGTATATGTACCCTTTCACCATAATAATAAGATTTATTCAAACATAATTAAAATACCAAATAGCTGCTAGTCAACCTCAACACATAAACTCTTACTTTCCTCTTATACATCGTTAAAACAAGCATGAAAAATATATGGTATGTAAATAAACTTATATCTGAATGATGTGTTTTTATTTCCAAGTCGATCTCAGAGTTTATTTTATATTTGTTATGGTTTATTTAACATACTATTGAAGAAGAGGACTTTGGAAATAGAAAAGCATTATTCTGATATAAGCGCATTTAATGTATATTTGCTCACCACTTTGTTTGCCGATGTCACCAGTAGAAGGCATAAATTGCAGCATACTATAGAGATTGATTTTAGAATGCCACTTTCACAAACAATCTTTTCACATAAATGTATTAGTAGCATGGCTGCTAAAGTATGAACTTCTGATCCTGAATGCAATGACCTCTCATTTCTGGTAATGATCCTTAGAATAGATGTGATGATAGGTTGTTACACTCATACACGTTTTACCTATGTACCATTCCAGTAAACACAGTGGTTTGACCGAGTGTGTTGGTTGGGTCTCTGTCACTTACCAGCCTGTGCCTGAGTTAATATGCCACGCATTATTAGACTATATCTTTTCTTCACTTCCAAAAATAAATTAATTACATCTATCAGAGGAAGTGCCTAAACGATCCCTTTTCCAATTGCTTTCTCCTCTGGGGTATAAAGTCATTCTTCGATTAAATTCTCTAATATCTAATATGACTACGGTTGTATCATAAATCTCATCTCTTATGCACATTGTTTTGTAAAAACGGAAATCAGACCAATAAAAAAAAGATGTAGATGTGACAGGCGAACAGAGCAGACCATTTTAAATACACTTCACTTTGTTTATGAAAATTGCAAACACACATCTATGGTACAGTATGCCACTGCTGTGATCCTCTTGCCTTCCTGACGCTTTTCTCCAATTACCTTATCATATGGTCCTTGAAAGAGAGTCTTTGTGAAATCGTGATGATTCCACTATTATCAGAATGCTTTGGCCTGAGGGTGAATGTATTCTTTGTGAGATAGCTCACAACTCAAGAGGCCATCGTTACGCTTAGATGAGATGTTCCAGGCAAGGTACAGAGAGCAACGTGTAATCTTTGTGCAAATGACCAACAAATTGAGACCATCCTTAATTATATTGCACTAGGCATGAGGATGGCAAGGTAGGAACAATTTGGAAGGACAGGTTTGACCTACATCTAACAAGCAGACATGTTGACACATCCTGCAAAGATACCATTTTGTGATGTCGCCGATCCCCAAATGCAAACGGCACAAAATGTTTAGTAGGCCCCTTCTTGATCTTTGACTTGTCCATGGACTATATACAACATAATAACTTATAAAGCATCATTACAATTCATAGCTCCATACAAGAGGCTAAACAAAATAGTCAAATTATTACATTTTCGAAATGAAGGAGGACATTTTTTCAAACATAGTTTTGTGACTTCCTTTCATGAACAATGTCCTGCTATATAAATTTATTGGAGAAGAATAAACCGCCATTAAAATCGCTACAGAAGGCGGACCTGGAGAGGTTTTTATAAAAAGATATAAATAGACCTGATTTACTGAGCATCCCTTTTTAAACACAAATAACAAATTTTAAAAAAAAATCGTCAAAAACAATTAGGAAAAATCTGTGTGCTTTTTGGCTAGTTTATTTTAATAAATAGTCTACATTTACCTACCAACCCATGTTGTTTTTGGAATATTGAGGGGCTCCTGCAGTAAAAATCTCTACCTCACACCCTGTGTGCAAATATTGCACAATCAAGGATAAATATGAAACATTCCAAGACTGGCTCCCTCAGATATGTATGTCTTTTGGAAGAGCGACAGAACGTCTAATTAATAGTTCATTTTATAGTTAATAGATCATAGTCTCCTGGGTTATGCTTATTAGCATATTGTGTAGTGAATACTCTAAAGAAATGTTGCTACTTTTCCAAATGGTTGCATCTCTTGGAAGTAATCTTGGAATGGTTTGCATAATTTTCCTTATTTGTGCAATATTTACATAAAGGCACAAGATGGAACATTTTACTGAGGTAAAATAATCACTACTGTTGAAAAACAAAAATGAGACTTTTTCTCAATGCTACTGAACAGACATGTTACTTCAAAACCTTAAATAATGGCTTGCAATAGACTTAATGTTTCCCACCTATCCTGGGGACTTTTTAACTAGAAGGCATGATGAAAGAAAAAAAAAAAGGTCCTTCTCATATACCTCGAGTTCATAAACTGGTTGACACTGTCCTGCAACAGTGTTGCATTGTGGGTGGGTTACCAAACATAAAAACAACGTATTTTTGCGCCTGCACTGGCCTATAAGCAAGCACCAGTATTGTTGTGAAACGCGTAAGGCATTCTGGATTTGGTCACTTTCCAACAATGTATCATTGTTACAGGACAAGGTGTATCAATGGCTCTATGGAACAAACAGACACAGGTTTTTAGTTTTCTGTCGTACCAGTTTGATCACTTAACCTCCGACTCTAGCACTCTACATTAAAACATTGGATGAGGGGCGTGGCCTAGCAGCCGAGGAAGATGGACGCGTGAGAGGTTAGCTCAGTCACCTTGAGGTTCTCAAACCGACTAACAGACACACAGCAAGCCGAAACTCACCCTACCTGCCCATAGCAGCACGCTGAACATACCCAGCTATGATGGCAAACAGAGGGACAGGCAAAAGGGACAGAGAGACTCCTTCATGCCACGCGCAATGGCGGCTGAAAAAGGGCGCGAAAATGAGAGATCCAGAGAATCCTCCCCGGCCTCTGACAGGCTCCCAGACGAAGAGTCGACGGTTGCCCTATCGGAAAGCATGCTAAAAAAGCTGCTGGCGGAGCTCCGTTCATCCCTGCAAGCAGACAAAAGGTATGGTGAAAGACCTATGTGCAGAAATACAAGCGGTGGGAGAAAGAACAGCCCAACTAGAAGACCGCATGGACGAAATTTAAAGTTTGCGGCTCTAGAGGACAGAAATCGCCGCAACAACATCAGGATTCGAGGGGTGGAAGAGTCTATCCAGCCATTGGAGCTCCAGGCTTACATAAAAAGCTTCTTCAAAGCCCTGGCACCAGAATTAACAGATCTGGAACTCACCTTGGTCCACGCACACCGTCTCCCAAAGCCAAAAAACTTGCCAGCAAGTGTGTCCAGAGATGTCATCACACGAGTACACTTCTACCAGGCCAAAGAGCGCATCATACAAGCTGCCAGAAATACTAAAGAGCTACAAGAACCCTTTACCAAGCTTACTATATATGCAGACCTATCGGCATACACGCTGGCCAAACGAAGGGAATTTCAGCCTATCACCTCCATCTTGAGGCAGCACGGTTTTACCTACCAATGGGGTTTCCCCACTAAGCTAATGGTGCCAAGGAATGGCACTATGAAGATCCTCACATCCCCTGCGGCTGGCTTGGAAGCCCTGAGAGCATGGAACTTACCTGCACCACCGGACGAAAAGGCGAAGACGCAAGACATCAGACTACGCAAAGACTGGTCAGCGAAATGAGACGACCATAACAAAGGTTGGCCTCCAGACAACACTTGCGCACCCCTGATGATAATGACTGATCCGTTCCTGTGTACCCACACGACCAGCGAAATCAGCGTGCCATGTACAGGACTCAGAGACTTGGACCTGAGCGCCAACACATACTATCCTGGACATTCCTACGGTACGAGGACCAGAACTCCAGTTAACAGTTATGTTTCTTTTTCTTGTTACTCGCTTATTAACCCAAATTCTGTTACCTACCCTTTGTTCGCCAGAACCTCTTAAGGTGCGAGCGACCCCCTCACAGGACCCTACCCCCCAAAATATCACCCCTAATGTTTGTTGAATCTTTAAAGCAAACTTCCCCGGGTTGCCACTCCGTCCCCACCACTGATGGAGACGAAGTTCACCCCCACATAGAGGCAGTTCGACGCCTCAATATTTGTGTTCTTTGTTTAATGTGTGTTTTGCTTGTCATTGAGTACACCATTGGAGCAAACCATTTGAGATTGCATTATAGATTTCTCAGATCTTACATTTATTACATGTGTGCGCTAACACCAAATGCAGATGACAATTTCCCAGACAGATACCATCCCCCTGGAACAAGCGAGGAAGCAGAAAGAGAGGATACTATTGGGAGACTAAACATAGGCTCTAAACCATTGAGCAAGAGAACCCCAGAGACCGAGGTACTCAACAGTTTGCCACCTGCAGGGAGGCCAGAGGAGGTCACGGATGCGATTCCACACCTACAGCACTCTAGACGTCAGGTATGCTACACCCATACACATTATAACACCACCCAACTAACATGGCTTTCACATTAATGTCCCTTAACGTTAAGGGCTTAAACACACCACAAAAGCGGAAACTAGCATTAAAGGAAGCGACACTCTCCAAAGCCACGTTAGCCTGTTTCCAAGAAACACATTTTGCTAGAGACAAAGCACCCACCCATTTCTCCGCGATGGCAGATAATAAAACTAGAGGCGTCTCTATCCTCATACATAAAGACTGCGTTTTTGAACTACAACATAAATATGTATACCCCCAAGGCCGCCTATTAATCATCACCGGTAAGCTAGACCAGGAACCCATCACCGTCGCAAACCTCTACGCCCCGAACTCGGCTCAACTCCCCTTCCGCAGAAAATGTTTTGAGAGAATTATGTCCCTGAAACCTACTAGACTATTTATCTGCGGGGACTTTAACATGGTCCCAGACAGAAACTTTGACACGACATCCACGACTGGCCGACCTCGACTGACCCATCCCCACACATGTCCTAACTCTCTCCAACAACTGCTCTTAGAATTCGAATTACAAGATATATGGAGGATATTAAACAAGACAGACAAAGACTATACCTTCCATTCACCCGTCCATAATGTATACACCCGAATCGACCTCATACTTACAGATAAATATACGCTACAACATATATCGAGTTCGGACATCGGCCTAATCACATGGTCGGACCATGCCCCTGTGAAGGCTTCCTTCCCGGTCTCCATACCCCTGAGGGGAGGTGGGAGATGTAGAATGAACACCTCAGTTTTAGCAGACGCAACTTTTAGAGATGAGATGACACAAACCATTGCAGAATTTTTCAGACAGAACACTACACAGGATATTTCTAATATTTCCACCTGGCTGACACATAAAGCATACATAAGGGGGGTCCTCATACGAAAGGGAGCCGAAGACAAGAGATTCAGGGAGAACAAAAAACAAGAGCTGA